>ONZH01012339.1:0-55579 GCA_900303285.1 Rhinella marina
GATGGAGAGTCCGCTAAGTGAGGAGGCTGAAGGCTTGCGTGTTGGCACAGTAGGGCGCATGGCAGACTTTATGCTTGGCTGTCTTTGTCGTGATCCCCGCGGTCAAGAGGATACTGTCCACCAATGACTATTGGGTGTACACCCTCCTTGACCCATGCTACAAGGACAACTTTGCCCAACTTATACCCGTGGAGGAAAGGAGCACCCGAGTCACTTTCTACCACAAGGCCCTGGTTCAGAAACTGCTACAGGCCTTTCCAGACCAGTCGAGCAACAGGGGGCGGACTGAAGTGGCTGAAGTTGGAGAGGAGAGGAGGGGGAAAGTCAGTGTAGGCGCCAAGGGCAGGGGTACACTATTCCATGCTTTTGCCAAGTTTCTTAAACCCCAGCAAGACAGTAAGACACAGCCACAGGGCAGGCAGAGCAGGGCGGAACAGTACCGCAAGATGGTGAGGGAGTGTGTCGCGGACCAGACCAACGTCCTGACCGATAACTCCACGCCATATAATTACTGGCTGACCAAGCTGGACAGGTGGCCAGAACTTGCGCAGTACGCTCTTGAGGTGCTTGCCCGCCCTGCTGCAAGTGTACTGTCTGAAAGGGTTTTAGTGCCGCCGGGGGTATCATTACGGACAAACGGACGCGCCTGTCCACCGACAACGCCGACATCCTCACGTTCATCAAGATGAACAGGTCATGGATATCCCCCCAGTTCTCATCCCCACCTCAGGCTACCTCCTAAATTGCTTGCTTTCCTCCTCCTCCTCTTCATCTGAGTTGCATATGCAACAATTTTTCAGGAAAGTCATCTGGCTTCCTACTAACAATTTTTCAAGAATGTCATCTGTCTTTCTACTAACAATTTTTCAGGAAAGTTATCCGGCTTTCTAAAAACTATTTTTCAGGAGTCATGCGGCTTTGTAACCAAATTTTTTATGAAAGGCCATGGGGTTCTATACACACAGTGCTGACGGAAGCCCATCAGCCTTTCTAAACACAATGCCCACTGCCTCTCCCAAGCGGTTGTGGTGCTGATGTTGCCTCACACTTAAAATTGATCTGTTCCGCTCTCTTCCTCGGGCTGTCTGCGGAGAAAGGCGGACGCTTCGAAACGGTATCATGGTGGCTCTCCGGCCCCTCATTAAGCCCAGGATCGTCAAGAAGCGGACGAAGAAGTTCATCCGCCACCAATCAGACCGTTATGTAAAGATTAAGCGTAACTGGCGTAAACCCAGAGGTATTGACAACAGAGCCCACAGGAGTTTCAAGGGGCAGATCCTGATGCCCAACATTGGGTACGGTAGCAACAAGAAGACCAAACACATGCTGCCCACAGGGTTCCACAAATTCCTGGTCCACAATGTCAAGGAGCTCGAGGTTCTGTTGATGAGCAACAAGTCCTTCTGTGCAGAAATCGCCCACAACGTCTCCTCAAAGAACCAAAAGACCATTGTGGAGAGAGCAGCACAGCTCGCCATCAAAGTGACGAACCCCAACGCCAGACTGCGCAGCGAAGAGAACGAATAAATATCTCAGTGGTTATTTGTGCTAAATAAGGATCGTCAAGAAGCGGACGAAGAAGTTCATCCGCCACCAATCAGACCGTTATGTAAAGATTAAGCGTAACTGGCGTAAACCCAGAGGTATTGACAACAGAGCCCACAGGAGTTTCAAGGGGCAGATCCTGATGCCCAACTTTGGGTACGGTTGGAACAAGAAGACCAAACACATGCTGCCCACAGGGTTCCGCAAATTCCTGGTCCACAATGTCAAGGAGCTCGAGGTTCTGTTGATGAGCAACAAGTCCTTCTGTGCAGAAATTGCCCACAACGTCTCCTCAAAGAACCAAAAGACCATTGTGGAGAGAGCGGCACAGCTCGCCATCAAAGTGACGAACCCCAACGCCAGACTGCACAGCGAAGAGAACGAATAAATATCTCTGTGGTTATTTGTGCTAAATAAAAGTTAAACACAAAAAAAAATTGATCTGTTCCTGTGCCTGATCCACCCAAGTTGAATCTGTCCCATCATGAGAAAGTCCCCCAAAGGAGTCCCCACTGTAACTTGCTTCACTTTCAACTACCTCACTCCCCGACACCTGTGTCTCGCCATTGTCCACCACCTCCTCAGACAACACTGGTAAATCCCCACTGTCAGCACACTGAGACTGCAAAAGGTCTTGCAAATTGGGGCAGAGAATGTTCTGGGCTAGCACATCAGAGAAGGGGTGACTATGGGGTTCCAGGGAGTACGTGACCACATGCAATCTCCATCCAAAAAGTCATACTGAGGCTCACCACCATGCTTTACACTGCAATCTTATTGAAAGACAGACAATCAGGGGTTCACCGCCAGGTTGTCAGGCAGCATTTTTAAGTGGGTCACCTTTACCGTGTCCCTGAAAATTGCCTTGGGGTCATCACCAGACTATTGGCCAGATTTAGAAAAAAATGTGCAATTAGGGAGCCTCAGAGGCATCTCTACATGCTGCCCCTGGTGTTTCCTATCCATTTCCAAGGTGTTTCCATCTTTTTCTGAGGTTTTCACATGTTGGGGCAAACTTGACTGTGCAGAACCTTTGGCCCCTGCAAAAATATTCGGGTCTCCCATAGACTTTAATGGGATTCGTGATTCGGCTCGAACCCACGAATCCCGCTGAAAATTCGGGCCGAATTCCGAATCCCCGAATATTTTAGGATTTGATCAACTCTATACAGCACCATAAAAAGCCTAATCTCGCCCGCTCTCGCGTGAGCTGAGCATACAGAGAGATGTGAGAAGTACCAAGGATGGTGTTTTAGCAATATTTTAATTGTAGAAGATTGGATAGAGACAATGCAAGGACAGTGTAGGGAGATCGTAGTGAGAGTTTTCAGACACTTTAGGGAGAGCATAGGGAGATTGTAGGCACAGTACAGGGACAGTGCAGGTTATGTGTAATCACCCTATGCATCTTGTTCCACTGCTGTGCCATTTATTCTTAATCTGTTCTGTTATACAAAGACTGACTCTGCATCAGACTCAGTCTCAACAGATGGTTGAATATATAGGCGTGTGTACATAGTTAATCTGATGCGCCATTAATAATTAATCTCTTTAGTTATACATAGACATACAGTGCATCAGAATCATTGTCAACAGGCATTGTAATATATAGCCACATTTATATATCTAATTAGTGTTAGGTTCCCATCTTACAGAGATCGTTTGACGTTTGGCAGACAGGCCCAAATATATTTTTGTACAAAATATATTTGCCAAGAATCTCAAATTTACTAAATAAGCGTAGCATTTGCACTAGAATATTTCTATTACTATGGTATTTTTGTACTTTATTTGGTTTGCAGAGTGCTGTTGCATTGTATTATTTTTTTTTCTTTGTGTATTTAGCCATGGCAGCGTGCACCTGCACACTAGGATGTTCTGACTGAACCCCTTTTTCTTTGCAGTTTGTACTGGAGGTGTGGCTACTCCATTTAGTCATTCACTCCTGACTAGCCTGTCTACCCCACAGGCTGATTTTAATTAGTGTAAGTATAAAGCTGTAGCCTGCTCTTCCTGCACTCACTGGAAGCCTTTTGGCACCAGGAGAGGTAAAGAGTGGGACTCTCATTGCATTTAGTGTTAGCCATCTGGCACCAGGTGAGGTATAGAGTGGGCTCAGTATGCATATTGGTAACTGCATTCACTGGATTTAATGGAGGCCATTTTGGCACCAAAAATGATAAAAAGCAGAGTGGACCCAGCATGCATGTGGAACCTGCACTCCCTGAATTTTATGGTGGCCGTCCTGGCACATAACATGTAGGAATTAGTGTTAGGTTCCCGTCTTACAGAGATCGCCTTGACGTTTGGCAGACGGGCCCAAATAATTTTGTACAAAATATATTTGCCAAGAATCTCAAATTTGCTAAATAAGCGTAGCATTAGCACCAGAATATTTCTATTACTATGGCATTTTTGTACTTTATATGGTTTGCAGAGTACTGTGGCATTGTATTATTTTTTTTTTCTTTGATCCTTTACTATGACAGCTATGATTCTGACAAACCATTATGATTACGGCTTCTAGTCCTCTAGGGGGGAAAAAAGTGACATTACATTAAATAGAGTATAATAAAATAAAAGCCAACCCTCCCAAAAAAAAGGCCCAGTAAAATAGTGAAAAAAATCATATGGTACCACTGCAACAGCAACAATCTTCAGAAAATAAACAATTTAAACTGCATTGTGCATAGTATGAAAAAAATAAATAAGAATATAAAGACAATGGCAGAATTGCCACTTTTCCCCACTTTTCCCAAAAGAAAATATAACCCCTCGTGCCAAAATAAGTCTCTATACTGCCACTTCAATGGAAATATTTAAGAATTATAGGGTTTGGAAAGTAGCACCCTAAAATACTTTTAGTCAGCAAAAGCACAAAGGGGCACATTTATTAAGACCGGCAATTTAGACTCCGTTCTTGATAAGCTGTATAGCTGGCGGTAGATCGCCGAAGTTATGTAGAGGCGCCGGCCTCTACATAACTTCGGCGCATCCAGCACCAATTCTAAATGTGAGAAAGCTTCCTTGATGTCTTACATTTAGACCAGGGATGATCAACCTGCAGCCCTCCAGCTGTTGCAAAACTACAACTCCGAACATGTTCAGACAGCCTCCAGCTATCAGCCTACAGCAGGGCATGGTGGGAATTGTAGTTTTACAACAGCTGGAGGGCCGCAGGTTGAGCATCCCTGATTTAGACCATTTTCTATGCTTAACCACTTCCAGTCTGCCCATTGACTATAAACGTCCTGGTAGTGGATCTCTATCTCTGAATGGACGTTTTAAAACGTCCTTGAGCTTTGCCCCCTGTGTGCAGCACCTGTACATAGAAGCTCCATGACTCAGCTGCCTCCTGACAGCCAAGAACATGAAGCTTTAACCTGAGACCTTTTTTCCTGGCCTCCAGGCTTTTGATCACTCTGACAAGCTGTCAAAGCCATCACAAATGCTTGTACTATCTCCCTCTCATTACTGCCGGTCACAGAGCAGTTTACAACCACATATAGGGGGTTTCTGCAAACGTCAGAATCAGGAAAATAAATATTCAGGTTTGATTTGCGGTTTACCCTTGCTATCTTATAGGAAAAATGAATTAAAAATTGAAAATCTGCAAAAAATATATATTTATTTTTAAATTTCACCTTCCTTCTGTTTTAATTCTTGTGGGAAATCTAAAGGGTTAACAAACTTTGTAAAAATCAGTTTGAATTATATTGGGGGCTGAAGTTTCTAAAATATGTTCATTTATGGGAGGTTTCTATTATTTAAGCCCCTCAAAGTCACTTTAGAACCGCAAAGGTCCTTTAAAATTAACTATTGGAAATTTTCAAGAAAATCTTAAAAATTACATCTAAAATTCGAAGCCTTCTAACGTCCTCAAAAAATAAAATTACATTTCCAAAATTATGCCAACATAAAGTGGACATATGGTGAATGTTCATTAATAATAATTTTATTAGATATCCCTATGCAAATTAAAAGCAGAGAAATTAATATTTAAAAAATTGTGATTTTTTTTTTCAAAATTTTCAGTACATTTTGGATTTTTTATAAATAAAGGTAAAATATATTGACTCAAATATACCATTAACACAAAGTACAATGTGTCACAAGAAAACAATCTCTGAATGGCTTGGATAAGTAAAAGCGTTCCAAAATTATTACCACATGAAGTGACACATGTCAGATTTTCAAAATTAGGCCTGGTCAGGAAGGGGGTAAATGGCCCGGATGGGAAGTGGTTAAACCATGTGTAGAAAATGATGAATGAGATGGGTCTGCCAGCCTGCCCTCTTCCCACACCACGCCCACTTTTTTAGACCTGGCGTAAGCGGGAAATAAGTAACAGGTTCTGTCGCACCATTGAGTGTGACAGAATCTGAGCCAGATATACGCCACAAAAGAGGCATATATCTGGTCATAAATTACCCTTTAAATCTAGAAAAACTATATAAAATTGTTATTGACATAATCATTCTGTCTAATAGAATAAACTTAACTTGTTTACACTGCACAGTCCATATCCTAAAACAGGGGTGCACAACATTTTTTGGTCTGGGGGCTGCATTGTCACATCGCTCTATTTCAAGGGGCTGCAAATAAAAAAAATGTTGATCGGCGCTCATTGGCCTATTACACAGGCCAGTGCAAAGTGAGAGGGGAGGAATGATCGCTACCACAGTCATTCCACCTTTATTTAGTTATATTGATTATTGGTAGCCCATCCCTGATTACACTGGGAGATGTGCTGCAGATAATCATACATCTTTCATCCTGATAAAATATGCAAATCAGCTGACAAACAAGTGATTCCTTGTTTATCGACTGATCTACACAATTATACTAGCCAGATATAAGATATGAGCCTTCCTATAAACACTTGTTCCCAGTAATTGTTCCGAATATCATGCTGCAGCATAGCCCCTGAAACTAAAGAGTTATACTTACCTGCTCCCCACCACTCCGGTCCTTTGCACTGCCCCCACTGTTTACACCTGGCAGTACATGGACATGGTCATACACCACTTCAGCCAATGACTGGCTTACGTGGTGATGTGGCCACAAGCAGCATGTTACTTCTGAAGCCAGTCATTGACTGGAGCCGTGCAAGTGACCATGGCCATGCACTGCCAGGTGTATACAGTGTACAAATTTAGGAGTTGGAGGCAGCAGAGCAGCACAGAGGACCAGAGCAGTGTAGAACATGTAATTATAAATCTTTTTTTCAGAGGCCATGCTGCAGGAACTTAAAAATCATTTTTAACAGAAAAGTGGAGTCATTTCCATCCTGCCACCGATTCATAAATCAGTGCTTTCCTTCACTGCAGAGGACAGAGCTCACTGGTTATTACAATCTCCTGCCCCCAGTTATAGGGGCCCTGCAATAACCAGTAAGCGCTTTCCTTCAATGCAGAGGACGGAGCTCAATGGTTATTACCATCTCCGGCCCTCCCACTCCAGTTATAGGAGCCCTGCAATAACCAGTAAGCACTTTGCCTTGCTAGTGGGGAAGGCTCTTATTGGTTAACGCTTGAAGACCAGGCCTGAAAAGGCCTTAATGACCAGATAATTTTTTGTGATTTAGCGCACTTTTTGGTTCAAACGGTTGTAACTATCTTATTTGTTGGACTACCAAAATAATTTTTGCAACAATTTTTATTTGGGTGAAACTGTACAAAACGTTTTTTAAAAAGTTTTTTTTTCAAACTATAGCTCCTTATTCTTTAAATAAACAAACTGACACCAAAATAAATTATTATAATTAGTTCCCTATTTTGTGTAGGCTGTTTTGTTCTCCCATAGACTGCAATGATTTAGGGAGATTTAGGCAGGGTCTAATAGGAGCTTTGCTTTGGCAGACTTAAGAGCCTTCAGAAGGCTGGAGACTGCCATAACAACCAAACAGCTCTCTCGATCCTGGCACGTGAGAACCATTAGGTCTCCAGGAAAAGGCCACTCTTTGGCTGTGATCACAATTGACAATGGCATCTGAGAGGTTAAATGGCCATTACTGACTCTGCCTATAATACGTTTGCTATATATAGTGTTAAAAAAAAAAGTTTTGTTGGTTTGGTCTCTTCTAGAGAATAGTTGTCTAGAAGAATATAAATGTATTTACTATGTAAGATGGAATGATTTCACATTTGCTGAAATGAAATCTGCTACCAGGGCATATTGCCTTTTTCACTGGACATCCAGTTCACAATTTCCCATTATATATCATTATGACATTGAAAGCTGTGTGATTGTGACATGTTTTTAAATGTTGAGCACGATGACCTCTTCAGATTTAGTAGGGTAAGACATGGATTTATTCTGAGTCCTGGTTTGTTAACGGATAGATATGATAACTCAATCTTGGCTTATCAATGCATACAAATCTATAAATCATTGTCATTATACTCAAATGTGTTCTCCTTGTAAAAGGCCAAACTCTGCTACGACATTTAGATCATTGCTCAGGAGTAATCTTTCAATTTGTTATCTTAGCCCATATGTGAATTGCAATTAGAATGAAACACATTTGATCCATTTTCAGATAAGATTGTCCTACCTTTTTAACACCTGCACTGTACAGATTCAATCTTGTGGAGAGCATTATAACAATTTGGGGTTTAATATAAAAGACACTCCACTCTTCAGAAATTTTCCCATCATAAAGAGGTGACTTTTCCACAGTTGTATTTTTATGTAGGGATATATGAACCTGTTTGAGAACTGTTAAACTCTTAACACGTTTCATTTTTTTGGTCAGTGTTAGGTCATCTGATTCACAATCAGTTGTGCAAATTGCTGACCAAAAATATTGATGTGTGAAGTAGGCCTTAAAGGGGTATTCCCATCTCACAAATGTAGTTTGTATAGTTAGATATAGCCATACCAATATTATTACTAATAGAATGTATTTATATAAAATGTACTGTTTAGAAGATTTTCCTATTTGTATATCCATTGTCCCACACATCAGTCAGGCTGTTGCCCCTAGTTACGGCCACCATGGCCATGTAGTAGTGGTGGCCAGCTTGCTTTTGTTCAAACCTGCTCTGAGGTAACTGCTGTATTGTGAACGCACATTACATGAGCATGCGCAGACACATCTTAGGGTTGTAGCCTTTTTGTCTGTGTTTCCAAAACGCAGAGAAACTGATCCTGTTCTAAGATCAATTTATCTCTATTGAGAGAGTAGCGTCCAAAATGCGATGCGAAAGTACCCTAAGATGTGTCTCCGCATGCTGATGTAATGTGCGTTCACAATTCAGCAGTTACCTCAGAGCTGGTTTGAAAAGGAGCAAGCCGGCCTCCACTACTACATGGCTGCGGTGGTCGTAACTAGGGGCAACGGCCTGACTGATGTGTGTGGGACAATGGAAATACAAATAGGATAATCTTCTAAACTGTACATTTTATATAAATACATTCTATTAGTAATAATATTGGTATGGCTATATCTAACTATACAAACTACATTTGTGAGATGGCAATACCCCTTTAAGGTGCCTGTACAAATGCAGATAAACGGGATGCGTTTGTATTTTCTATTGTTTAAAATGTCAATTACAGAAACAGTCTTGCAATTAGTATTAATCCACATGTGGACCCAGCAGACTGACTGCACTGTGTATAGGCATTATCAGAGGATGACTTCAAGTGAATATATGTTAAAGATTTTTTTTTCTTGGATTACAATATTGATGTCCTATCCTCAGGATAGATCTTCAATATCAGATTGGTCAGGGTATGACTCTCAGCACCGCCACCAATTAGCTGTCTGAAAAAGCTGCGGTTCTCCATTGAGAACTAAAGCCTCTTCCTTGGCCAGTGACATCACATTCATAGGTCATATGGCCTATCTGCAGCTCAGTTTCACTCAAGTAAATAGGTCTGGTCTGCAATACCAAACACAGCTGCTATACAATGTACAGCACTGTGTTTGGTATCCTGTGAAGAGGCCGCATGGCTCCTAAGAGCACCATGTCCTTTTTTAGACTCCTGCAGAAACCTTTCAAATAATCTACAGTTCGACGCATCAGGTCTTTTGCTACAACTTGGACAAAATTATGGCATAAAAAAAACAGTTTGACTTAGGGCTGGGCGATTAATCTAATTAATTCGATTAATTCGCCCATTGCAAGCCTCACGATTTTATTTTTTAGGAAAATCGTGAGTTCGATTTTCCTAAAATGGCGCCCGACATATAAAATAAAAAAAACTCTCAGCTGTCCTGCGCCGCGGCTCCACTCCGGTGTCCGGCGCTCCTCTTCTTTTCCGGGGCTGCGCTGCACTGTCCTGACCGCGTACAGCGTCAGGACGTAGTGCGCGCACTCTGACCTGATGCTGCACGCAGTCAGGTGACAGTGCCGCGCCGGGAGAAGAAGAGGGGCGCCGGACGTGGAGCGGAGCCGCGGCGCTGGACAGGTGAGAGATTTTTTTTTATTATTATGATGGTGGCTGATCGGAGGTCTGAAGGGGGCACTTTGGGCTGCTCTGAGGTCTGAAGGGGGCACTTTGGGCTGCTCTGAGGTCTGGAGGGGGCACTTTGGGCTGCTCTGAGGTCTGGAGGGGGCACTTTGGGCTGCTCTGAGGTCTGGAGGGGGCACTTTGGGCTGCTCTGAGGTCTGGAGGGCGCAATTTGGGCTGCTCTGAGGTCTTGAGGGGGCACTTTGGGCTGCTCTGAGGTCTGAAGGGGGCACTTTGGGCTGCTCTGAGGTCTGAAGGGGGGCACTTTGGGCTGCTCTGAGGTCTGAAGGGGGCACTTTGGGCTGCTCTGAGGTCTGGAGGGGGCACAGTGGGCTGATCTGAGGTCTGATGGGGGCACAGTGGGCTAATCTGAGGTCTGATGGGGCACAGTGGGCTAATCTGAGGTCTGATGGGGCACAGTGGGCTGATGTGGGGTCTGATGGGCACAGTGGGCTGATGTGGGGTCTGATGGGGCACAATAGGCTGATGTGGGGTCTGATGGGGCACAATGGGCTGATGTGGGGTCTGATGTGGGCACAATGGGCTGATGTGGGGTCTGATGGGGCATAATGGGCTGATGTGGGGTCTGATGGGGCATAATGGGCTGATCTGAGGTCTGGAGGGGGCACTTTGGTCTGCTCTGAGGTCTGAAGGGGGCACTTTGGTCTGCTATGAGGTCTGGAGGGAGCACATTGGGCTGCTCTGAGGTCTGAAGGGGGCACTTTGGGCTGCTCTGAGGTCTGAAGGGGGCACTTTGGGCTGCTCTGAGGTCTGAAGGGGGCACTTTGGGCTGCTCTGAGGTCTGATGGGGGCACAGTGGGCTTATCTGAGGTCTGATGGGGCACAGTGGGCTAATCTGAGGTCTGATGGGGCACAGTGGGCTAATCTGAGGGCTGATGGGGGCACAGTGGGCTGATGTGGGGTCTGATGGGGCACAATGGGCTGATGTGGGGTCTGATTGGGCACAATGGGCTGATGTGGGGTCTAATGGGGCACAATGGGCTGATGTGGGGTCTGATGGGGCACAATGGGCTGATGTGGGGTCTGATAGGGCACAATGGGCTGATGTAGGGTCTGATGGGGCATAATGGGCTGATGTGGGGTCTGATGGGGCATAATGGGCTGATATGAGGTCTGATGGGGACACAGTGGGCTGATCTGAGGTCTGATGGGGGTATAGTAGGCTTTTTTTATTTATTTTTTTATATTTTTACTAACATAAGAAAATCGAGATTTAAATCGTGAATCGTCCAAAATTTAAAAAAATATCGAGATTTTTTTTTTTGGCCATATCGCCCAGCTCTAGTTTGACTACAACACAACCATAAAGGTAAACTCGTGTAAAATCTGTGGTTTTACTTGTAATTAAGATATCTGATGTCAATTAAATTTCTTCTAGTTTTCTGAATAATAAAATTTCAGGCAAAATATGGCGGTGTCACAATTCTTCCAACAACCAGAAATCTTCTAAAGTTGTCTATACAGTACATATTAGTTGAATGGGGTTTTGGTGGGACTGACTGATCACCTTATGTGTATTGAGGTGTCCAAACTCTCACGTAATGGCAGATGAGAGGGGATAGAAGCATTGTGTATGTAGGATTTAGCCTTATAAGGCAAATATTACAAAAAAAATATATGACATCTCCATTATGTATGTTAGGAGGTCCTTCGTGCCTTCCCTGCTCTTCCTCACAGTCCTGTTTGTGACTGCCTCCCCTTCCGCCCTGTCTGCCATAAGACAAAAGGACTGTTAAAATGTAATTGCTATTTCATTTTCAATGTGTAGGGACAGTGTGTTTTTTGCAACATACTCCATAAGGCAAATATGTTCATTTTGTATTAGAAAACAAAATATGAAGGTTCTCCTTATTGTTAAGGAGAATATAGTACTTCTTCACCATTCTACTGAATGTTGAAGACACTGGATAACTGAAATATCAAAGGCAGGCTTCACAGACTGCCTATGGTCTTCCTGTCCCATCCTCTGCCTCCTTGCATCAGCCTTGCCTCCCTAAATGTGTGATTAGGCCTCATGCAGATCCGCAAAAAACGGAAGGATGAATAACATCTGTACCCTTTCTTTTTTTTCTCCCCTCCTGGAACGGAATCCGCAAATACGGATGACATGCGGATGCCTTTCTTCATGTCTTCGGCATTTTTTGCGGATCCAAAGACTTTCATTGTGCTACAGACTGCAATTCGGGAGAAAAGTAGGACAAGAGGATTTCTTTATGTGGACAGTCGGAACGGACACACGGATGCGGACACCACACGGTGTACTGTCCGCATTTTTCCCGGACCCATTGAAATGAATGGATCCGCATCCTATCCGCATAATTGTCCGCAATTGCGGAAACGGATGCGGAAAGGATGCGGACACATTATACAGACGTGTGAATGAGGCCTAAAGCTTAGTAAAACTATTGTTACATGCTTCCATGCCATTCATCATCTGCCAGTGCTCCCCTCTACTTTCCCAGAGTGTCTATGGTTATCACTGGGAAGATACTGTACGAAGAGGACCTGGACTGGAGAATTCAGCACTGACAGTAAGTGTACAGGAACATAATACAATTGCTGTCAGCACTGAAAGCTGCACCCCCACTTCTCTCCAGAGATGATCTGGAAAGGAAGAGGAGTCTGGCCCCACATAAACAGCAGGGAAGCATATAACTAAGCTCAATTATAAATTTTGGAAGGCAGGGCTGGGGTAAGAAGGGAGAGGCTAGGGCAGTGAAACCAGAGGCAAAATGAGAATCCTGCCTCTGCATCATAGTTATCTAGCATGTTTATCATTCAGTAAAATACTATAGAAATTCTCTCTCAGTGTTGCTAAGGGAAGACTATAGATAGAAGACTATAGGGTTTTTTTTAATTAAAAAAAGTGGCACGTCTCCCTAAAAATGTATTATGAAAAGTTACACTTTACGGTGTAATATATATATAATAGCTTATATATAATAGCTTATATTATGTATATAATAGCTATAATATTATATGTATAATATATAATATTATAGCTATCTCTCCACATTCCCTCATGCTGCATGTTCAGAATTGAGGAGAGAGGCTAAAGCCAATGTCAGACACCTTATTGGGGGAGAGTCTGGGGCTCCCCATAAACATTAAACATGAAGTTGTCACAAATTTTTTATACAACGTTGCGTAAATCAATAGTACAAGTGACTATAAAAACTATGTTGTTCTCCATTAATCAGCTGTTTTCCTTCCCGCTCCGTGCTTCCTAAACTAATCTTCTCTCTAAAATTCCAATCTAAAATCTGTCTCTAGACTAACTTACAGAAGTATCAGATTACACAGTAAAGGTCTGTGGAAAGGAGAATAGTGAGCAGAAACTGAGTTAGAATAGACAGACAAAGAGACTGCACCAGCTAAATAGACAGTTTGTATCTCAGCCAAATCTCCACTGGAGCTAGTATCCACACCCAGCTATGGGAGAACTACAAACTAAAGATATAGCACATAGATGAGAAAATTGCTAAAATGCCAGATACAAGTCATGTAATATCCAGCAATATGTGTTATTCCTCATGTACTCACACTGTACTATTGATTAATACAAAGTTTATTGTAAGGTTTTGTATTCTTAAAACTGTCGGATGGTCCTTTCTAAAATGGCGGATACAGCTGATGGGAGTATAATGTGTATGGGGCCGGGCTATTAGATTCTAAGGCAATGCATCTGAGCCACAGCCAGTAAGTCTAACTATAACTTTGCATTCACACTTCATTCAGATTTATTTGGTCAAGAGGGCCATTTGAAATTGTCTGTGGCACTTACAAATACATACAGCAATAAAAAATGTACAATGCTCTTTTTATGTTTCTTTTCAATCCAGTTATATCAAACGCAGAATCAAATATGCTTTTATTGCAACCAGGGTCATGGTATGCCAATATATCATAGCCAAATGTATATTAATAGGATACCCCTTTTGGCACAGACCTGCCCATTAAAGTCTATAGGCATGTTAGCATATATATGTAAAGCATTTATGGGGCAGATCCAACATTGTAGAAAACACAAAGCAAACAAGCATTGCATATTATTTTTAATAAACAATTGACAAGGGTCCACATTATCACTCATTATAATGAAGAACAAAAACTGTCACTTAATGTCACCATCATGCAGTCAATAATATAGTTGATTATAAAACATTAAATCCAGATTGTGGGGAAAGTGTACTGAAACAATGGTGAGAAATTAGCACATGAATTGGTGCCATGTAATATTCATATTAAAAGAACAAAGACTTTGCTGAAGTAAAATAAACGGTAGTCTGCTTTTAATGCAAATTACTGTGGATAAATCTACTGACTTTAAGCTTTGAATACAAATTGCACATTTTAATATATAACTGCACATTATTTCATATAACAACTATTGTTGCAGTGCAGTCCTTAAAATAGTTTTATTTGCTAAAATGCTTTGGTGCAGTTGAAATTTACAAAATAATTTTAAAGGAGACCAGGGTCAAACCTATGAGGTGATTGCAGGAGGCACAGACTCAGGGGCTATAGTGTAAGCAGGGGAAGCAGCAGCAGAGAATACATGAGCATAGGAGACCATTAATTTGTCCTTCTAGCTACCATATTACAGAGCAGCATGGCATTTTTAAAGGATTGTTCAAGACTTACTTATAGATGACCTATCCTGAAACTGGATGCTGTGGGCTGCTGAATTCTTACTGGTATCGCTGTGGGTCTTCCTTTGTCTTCAGCATTTGGATTGGAAAGGTGGAAAGTAGAAAGCCATGTGTAAGACCCACAGCATACATTGACATGCTGCAGATTGCAAACAGAAGTGTGTTGACAAGATTTCTGAAATCTCATCCACTTTACTGCTACTGGAAATGTGGCAAATTATTTGCATTTAATTCCGCCACAGACAATGTGCAGCATTTACTCCACATGTAGCCATACCTTAAAGGCTACAACTCTTTATTAGTGTGGGTGGAATCCCACTGTATTTGCCTAAATATGTTTGCAAAAGCTATATATCCCCATAAATGTTAAAATCAACCAGTATGTTGAAATATATATATATATATATATATATATATATATATATATATATATTTGTTCAATAATATTTAATAAATGTATTTCTCTTTGAGTTAGATTTTACAAACACAGCACCCTGTTGAAATAGCTTCCAGGAATGTTACGCATTACTCTCTGAGGTTTTATGACTAAACTGAATGAATAAATAATAATCTTATTTTATTTTTTGTGTTGATGTAATATTTTCACATTTTTAAAAACCATTCATATTCAACATAATGTATAAAAGTGTTATAACACCAACACCTACAGTCAGAGGGTAGCATTGTTTAACTTGTTGGACACAGGGTCAGATTTAACAAAGTAACAATAGTTTTCTGGCATAAAAACATTGTCATATATTGATCTGAATCCGTAAATAAATGTCAGAAAAAGTGAATGGGTCCGCATGCTTACACTTAATACAAATCATTTAAGAACTTATTTCACCGCTGGAACAATGTCTGACCTGTCCTTTTTGTTAGTTTGTCCCAGATTCATCTACAGAGCATGCACCCTTTTAATAAATCTTGCAAACAATGTATGGGAGAGAGATACTGGTCTGGCACTTATACATTTTAAAATTCTTTTCTGTTTTTATGTAAATATAATAACAATAAAAGGCCTTACTATATTGAGAATAGTGGGGTTTTTTTTCTTAGAAACCTGAAAATTATTACTAGTTTATTCACAGACACAATATATAAATATATATATATATATATATATATATATATATATATATATATATAATTATATATAATATTATATAATATTTATTAGCTTTTTAGCCTGAAAACATTATTTTCAATATGATAAGGATATAGACAATTATTATGAGTTAAATGTGAAAGAAAAAAAAATGAAGAAATAAACCTGGAAGTCTCTCCCAAGATTGAAACCTCTACATGCAAAACTATCTATTTACCTCCAAGCTATAGCATTACCACATAGAGATACATGTTTTTTTTTCTATGTATGGAGGCTAACACACATTACTGGGATCTTTATAATCATATATTGTGCTTGTGAATAAAGTACTAATATGTAGATTAGCTATTTGAGCATATGGTTAACCTTTAGTAATAGAGTATATGATATGTAGATACTAGGACAGAGTTCTGCCCTCAGTATGTCTAGCCCTGCGAATCAAGTGGATGGGGAACTGTGCAGAGAACAGGGGGTGTTATTACAGGGGGTGATACAAAGCAGTGCTCAAATAATTCAGCCCCGCCTCCTGGTGCTCAAACCTCTCATTTGCATATGAATAAACACATGAATTTATCTGTAGCCATTTAGCATACAGACAAAAGAAAGGCATTTTAATCAGCATGATGAGCCATACCAGCCAGTATGTCTGGTTTAATAGGGTTGATCCTGGTGACAGAGCTGCTTTAACATGGGAAAAATAAGGATGCAAAAGCATAGTGCTGTATCCTTTTCCATCCTGTAGAACTCAGCAAAAAAAAAAAAAAGTTGATGTTATATGGATTTTTACAATGGAACTCTATGATGGTGGAAGACCCTGTAGAACATCAGTCTGAGGCATCCATTTAATATGTCCTGTGTGTTCATTAAACATAATTGTGTTGTGAAAACAGCCTTAGCAGAGAAAAGCGTCTCTTTCTCCATGTATCAGTCTCTTACATTTACCCCCTTCCTAAACTAACATTCACTCTTAATTTTCTTCTGAATACATCTTAAAAGAGTATGCAGACTGTCAGCTCACTGAAGGATCTAATTTCAGTTGCCTATAGAGTCTATGGAGAGGGTAGGAGGAAGGAGGAGTGAGTTACAGAATGAGAGACACAGACTAGTTTGAGCAGTCAATAAGTAAGTGTTTCCTACCTCATAGCTACTGTTTTGACATTTGTACTGCTCTGAACTTTTCTATAATGTCTTCCATGCTCTATAATGTCTGTGTGCATGAAAGACTTTCTGTGTCTACTGTCTACTTTGCACTGTCTACTTTCTGTGTGCAGTGTATGGGGGACATTATAGCAGCTACATTCCACTCAATAGCTCAGCCAAAATATACCCTTCCTTGAAAATTATTATAAACCAAAATAGGGTCAGTCATCATGATAAGTGCTACAAGTAGTGTCTTTTTGTCATTTCCCATTTTTACATGACTATAACTTAAATAGTTAAATAGAGATGTGTAAATGTAATATCTTCTAACCATTCCTATAATCCAAATGCTTGCACTTCAGAGAGCTGCAGCAGATTGAAATTTTAGAAGTGGTATTTGTGATATAAATGAGTATAATTTTACACAGCTACTATATACATTTAGTAAATGTGAGGAAAAAGCAGATACAATTGAGATGATTCGTCCTACAATAACATCGGGAATTGCTGTAATTTGCTTTTCCAGAAAGACCTTGTCAGCGTCATTCTAAGAAATGACTCAATTATGAACTGATAAAGTGAAATAGCAGGTTTTATTGGAAAGAATTTTGCTAAATGTTTCTTTGTGTAGCTTTCATGTGAAAAGATTCAATTACATGGTGCTTGACATAAAAAGAAAAGCTAATAATCACGTTTGATTATAAGAGGAACAGAAAAATAGTCCTTAGAATTTACTATGTAAATAATATTCCATTAAACAATTATAGTCATACATTCTACACAAAAGGGAACACATGGAAAATATGGATATAGCTAGAATTGCATCTTTTAATAAATTGACAACAGCATCACGTTCACATGCGTATAGCTGGACACTGCTGTGCACTGCCTGATCCCTGCTGACTATAGTGCGATCCGGTGGTATAAACTGAAATTTATACCGCAGACCTGCTGAATTCCAGTTGGATGCAGGTTCCACATTTTCTATAGTATGTCTAGTATTATTTTATACATTTTATGACTGGATAACACCACCATACAGCGACTGCATAACACTATAACCAGGGGTGCACCTAGCCTTTCTGCTGCTCGAGGTGAGAACTGAAATGGCTCCCCAACCCCCCAATGCCAATATCTTAACTGAACCCCTTCCCTCCAGCCCTACTGTTAAAGACATGCTTGGAAAACCTTACATACCAAGTTACAAAACATACAAGGTAATACAGTTCCACATACTGTGACCACTGTGCTTCCCAATACTATACTGCAGAAACAGATAATCCTCCATCTGCTACCCCCCCTCTTGCCCCTACCTGGTGCTGCCTGAGGCAATCCTCTCACCTGGCCTCATTCGTGGTGTACCCCTGACCATACCATAACTGGATAGCACCTTCAAAAAATGACTGAATTGCACCATCATACCATAACTGGATAATATCACTATACCATGACATAACATTCTGTAAATTTGCCGCAATATTGAAAAGCATTTTATCATATATGATTGTTTTGGCACCAGAAATGCAATACTTATTTTTAACCCTTTCAAGACTGGGTCATTTTCCTTTTTTCACTCCCAGTTCTCCCAAAGCCATAACTTTGTTATTTTTTCAATAATATAGCTGCATCAGGGCTTGTGTTTTGCAGGACAAGATGCACTTTCTAATAGTGCAATTTACGGTTGCATACAATGTGATGGGATGTGGGAAAATTTTTTTAAATAAGAGGGAATTATTAAAAAAAACATTCCGTCAGTTTTATGTTTTTTTTTTTTTAATTTTTACACCATTTCCTATGCAGTAAAACTAACCATTACTTTTATTCTCGTGGTCAATACAATTACAAGGATACCTGGTAATGGAAATAAACAAATTTCTTCTTTGAATTGCCATATTCTGACCACCATAACTTTTTAATTTTTACGTGTATGGAGCTGTGTGATGGCAAATTTTTTGCAGGCGATCTGACTTTTCATTGATACTATTCTGAGGTGTTTATGGCTTTTTGATTACTTTTTATTATTTTTTTCTGTGGGAGGTGAAGCAACCAAAATCTTTATATTTTAATAGTATGGGCATTTTCACACGTGCTCATGTCCATGATGTTCTTTTTTTTAATTATGGATTTTCATTTTAATTTTGGGACAATAGGGGCAATTTGGATTTTTGTATTTTTAAAAAAATATTTTTAATAACATTTTTCTTTTTTTTTGCACTAAGGAACTATAACAAGCAATTAGAGATGAGCGAACATGCTCGTCCGAGCTTGGTGCTCGTTCGAGCATTAGGGTATTCGCATATGCTCGATACTCGGACGAGCATATCGCGATCCTCGAGTAAATGGCATCTTCCTCTTCCTGCATGTTAGGCGCCTCCTAGCATCACATGGGGCCCCTACAATTCGATAGCAGGGATTGGCTGGCCAGAATCTGGGAATATAAGAATCTGGTCCCGCGCTGCTCGCGTCAGACGCCGCCTGCATGAGATTAGGGATAGAGCTGCTGTCTGTCAGGGAGAGTGTTAGGGCCCGAATTTAGATCTTGGTTAGGCAGGAATCATGCTCAAAGAACCCAACAGCCCTTTTAAGGGCTACAAGCACCTTTTTTTTTGGTCTCCTCCTGGCTGCTGGCTGGGACTTGTAGTGCAGCTACCGCCATCTTGGCTGCACACTGTGCACAGCGACTGGTGGCAGAAGGGAAAGCACGTGGTCCACACAGATCCAAAAGAAATTGCCCAAAGTCCTCTCAGTACTCATTTTTGCTGCTGCTGCTACCTTGGCTTGCTGGGATCTGTAGTGCAGTCTAGGGAATACGTTTTTTTCTCTCATTTATATACACTACAGTCCAGTTAACAATTATGTAACGTGCTGTACAGTAGCGTCAGTCTAGGGAATACGTTTTTTCTCCCAGTTATATATACTACAGTGCAGTGAACAAGTCTGTAGTGTGCTGTACAGTAGTATCAGTCTAGAAAATACGTTTTTTCTCTCAGTTATATGTACTACAGTCCAGTAAAAATTGAGTGGTTTGCGGTACAATAGCCGACATTTAAAGACTACGTTTTTTTCTCTCATTTATATATACTACAGTGCAGTGAACAATTCTGTAGTGTGCTGTACAGCAGCGTCAGTCTATAAAATATGTATTTTCTCTCAGTTATATGTACTACAGTCCAGTGAAAAATGGAGTGGTTTGCGGTACAATAGCCGCCATTTAAAGACTAAGTTTTTTCTCAGCTATATGTACTACAGTCCAGTGAACAATTCTGTAGTGTGCTGTACAGCAGCGTCAGTCAAAAAAATACATATTTTTTCTCAGTTATATGTACTACAGTCCAGTGAAAAATGGAGTGGTTTGCGGTACAATAGCCGCCATTTAACCCCTTCGCGACCAGTACATGTACAGTGCTCGGGCGTTGCGGGGACATGACGCCCGCTCGCGGGTGCGGCGGGCGTCATGGCCGGCAAGTCTCTGCTGTTTCTAACAGCAGAGACTTGCCGCTTCTTACCTCCATCGGCGGCGACTTCTAGGGCCTTCTGATGCCGTAATCACACGTGATCACGGCATCAGGATGCGTCTGAACCCGGAAGCCTATGCTTCCGGGTGGTGTACAGACGCCCCGATTGGCCAATCCGGGTGTCTGTATACCATATGAAAACTGTAATCCTCGCTGGTGAGATTACAGTTTTCAAACTGCAATTCTTATTCTGGCCACTAGATGGCAGGCCAGGATAAGAAATGAGCAATTCATGGATTTAACTGCATCTAGTAAATCCATGATTGCTCATAAAGAAAAAAAAACAAAACACAATAGATCAGCTCATATTTGAGCTTTAAAATAATCACAAAAAAATAAAAAAAATGTTTAAAAATATATAAAAAATAAAAAAGATATAAAAGTTCAAATCACCCCCCTTTCCGTATAAGTAAAAAATAAATACCTAAATAACAATAAATATAGACATCATGGGTATCACCGTGACGGAAAACGCCCGTACTTTTAAAATATAAAAAAAAATTTCAATACGGCGAACTGTGTGGCGGAAAAAAGCGTCCAAATGGCGATTCGCATTTTGTCACTTTTTTTTTCTAAAAAAAATTAAATAAAAAGTGATCAAAAAGTCATACACACCCCAGAATGGTATCAATAAAAACTTCAGACCACCCCGCAAAAAATGAGCCCCCATACAGCTCTGTACACATAAATACCAAAAAGTTATAGGGGTCAAGATATGACAAGGAAAAAAAAAAAAAGGGCAACTTTCTAATTATTTTATCACCATCTAAAAGCAGGAAAAACTATACATATTAGGTATTGCCGGATTCGTACTGACCAGTAGAATGAAAGTAACTGGTCAGTTTTAATGCACATCGAACGCTGTAAATAAGAAACCCGTAGAACTGTAGCGGAATAGCGGTTTTCTTGCAATTTCACCCCATTTGAAATTTTTTTCCCGCTTCCCACTACACCATATGCAATATTAAATGGTGGCGTTGGAAAGTACAACTTGTCCCGCAAAAAACAAGCCCTCATACAGCTATGTGAACAGAAAAATAAAACAGTTATGGCTGTTTGAAGGCAGGGAGCGCAAAACGAAAATGCAGAACCGAAAAAACCTCCGGGGGTGAAAGGGTTAAAGACTACATATTTTCTCAGTTATATGTACTACAGTCCAGTGAACAATTCTGTAGTGTGCTGTACAGCAGCGTCAGTCTATAAAATATGTATTTTCTCTCAGTTATATGTACTACAGTCCAGTGAAAAATGGAGTGGTTTGCGGTAAAATAGCAGCCACTTAAAGACTACGTTTTTTTCTCAGTTATATGTACTACAGTCCAGTGAAAAATGGTGTGGTTTGCGGTACAATAGCCGCCATTTAAAGACTACGTATTTTCTCAGTTATATGTACTACAGTCCAGTGAACAATTCTGTAGTGTGCTGTACAGCAGCGTCAGTCTATAAAATACGTATTTTTTCTCAGTTATATGTACTACAGTCCAGTGAAAAATGGAGTGGTTTGCGGTACAATAGCCGCCATTTAAAGACTACATATTTTCTCAGTTATATGTACTACAGTCCAGTGAAAAATGGAGTGGTTTGCGGTACAATAGCCACCATTTAAAGACTTCATATTTTCTCAGTTATATGTACTACAGTCCAGTGAAAAATGGAGTGGTTTGTGGTACAATAGCCGCCATTTAAAGACTACATATTTTCTCAGTTATATGTACTACAGTCCAGTGAAAATGGAGTATTTTGCGGTAAAATAGCCGCCATTTAAAGAATACGTATTTTCTCAGTTATATGTACTACAGTCCAGTGAAAAATGGAGTGGTTTGCGGTAAAATAGCCGCCATTTAAAGACTACGTTTTTTTCTCAGTTATATGTACTACAGTCCAGTGAATAATTCTGTAATGTGCTGTACAGCAGTGTCAGTCTATAAAATACGTATTTTCTCTCAGTTATATGTACTACAGTCCAGTGAAAAATGTAGTGGTTTGCGGTACAATAGCCGCCATTTAAAGACTACGTATTTTCTCATTTATATATACTACAGTCCAGTGAACAATTCTGTAGTGTGCTGTACAGCAGCGTCAGTCTATAAAATACGTATTTTCTCTTATATGTACTACAGTCCAGTGAAAAATGGAGTGGTTTTGTGTTAAATTAGCTGCAGTCTAAAATTTCCTTTTTTTCACTCAGTTATATATACTACAGTGCAGTGAACAATTCTGTCATGTGCGGTATAGTAGCCGCACTCTAGTGTTGACACCAACAAGTGACCAAGTTAGTTGAGGTAGCAGGTGAAGCACATAAAATTTTACACTGACACAGCATGAGGGTTAACCCAGAGTGACCAAGTTACACTCAGGTAGCAGGTGAAGCACATAAAATTTTACACTGACACAGCATGGCGGTGACACCACCAATGCCTTGGTCAGACTGAGATTGCAGTCAATTGGGTGTAGGTGAGCCTCCCAAAAATTTGTTTTGTAGTGAATGAAGTTGACCCTCCTAAAAAATTGCTTTGGAGTGTCTGTAGTTGACCCTCCTGTAAAATTGTTTTGGAGTGTCTGTAGTTGACCCACCTGTAAAATTGTTTTTGAGCGTCTGTAGTTGACGCTCCTAAAAAATTTATTGGAGAGAGGGCCTGTAGGTGGCCCTCCGTAAACATTGTTTGTAAAGAGCGCCAGTTGGCCCTCAGAAACATTGCCTGTTGGCTCAGCGTTTGTGTGCGAAGAGGAGGAGGAGGAGAGGAGAGGATACATAAAGAATCTTCATGTTGAGCTGCTTTCCCTCGGTGGAGATTTGCATTCCGGTGAAATCCAGGCTTTATTCATTTCAATAATCGTCAGCCTGTCAGCTCTGTCAGTTGACAGGCGTTTACGCTTATCAGTGATGATGCCACCAGCTGCACTGAAGACCCGCTCTGACTAAACGCTAGCGGCAGGGCAGGCCAGCACCTCCAAGGCGTACAGCGCCAGTTCGGGCAATGTGTCCAGCTTTGCAACCCAGTAGTTGTATGGAGCACAGTGATCACACAGGACGTTGGTATGGTCAGCTAGGTACTCCCTCACCATCTTTCTGAACAGCTCCTCCCTACTGGGGGACGGGTGACCTAGTCTTCCTGGGGTGCTATAAAACTTGCAAAGGCCTTGGAGGGTGTTCCCCTGCCAGTGCTTGACAAGCTGCCTGCTCCCCTCCTCTCCCCCGCTAGTTGGCCCACAGAACTACGTCCTCTGCCGTTAGCGGTGTCAGATGGAAAGGATAGTTTCAGCTTGTGCACCAGGGCCTCTTGATATTGGTTCACTCTCATACTCCTCTCCTCTACAGGAATGAGAGTGGAAAAGTTCTGCTTGTACCAGGGGTCCAGGAGGGTGAACACCCAGTAATCGGAGTTGTCAAAAATGTGAGGGTCACGGGAAAGGCAGCCTAACATGAATTCAGCCATGGGCGCAAGAGTCACAACACGCAAAAATTCCCTTTCCTCAATAGGCTGACTCTCCATTTCCTCCTCCTCCAACTCCTCCTCTTCAGCCCATACACGCTCAACAGATAAGAAGGAATGAGCATAGGTACCCTCTTCAGTCTCGCCAACAGTCTCCTTCTCTTCCTCCTCCTCCTCCAATACGCTCTGAGAAACAGACCTGAGGGTGGTCTGGCTATCAAGCAACGTATCTTCTTCCCCCATCTCCTGTGACAAGCGCAAAGCCTCTGACTTCATGCTGAGCTGTGACTTTTTCAGCAGACAAAGCAGCGGGATGGTGACACTGATAATGGCGGCATCGCAGCTGACTATATGTGTTGACTCCTCAAAGTTGCTTAACACCTGACAGATATCAGACATCCACGTCCACTCATTGTAGACTTGAGGAAGCTGACTAACCTGACTACCAGTTCTCATGGAAGTTGTCATCTGGCAGTCTACAATCGCTCTGCGCTGAGGGTAAACTCTGGATAACATGTGTAATGTGGAATTCCATTGTGTGGGCACGTCGCACAACAGTCGGAGAGCTGTCAGTTGTAAGCGCCGTTGCACTGCCCTGAGAGTGGCAGCATCTGTGGTTGACTTGCGGAAATATATACAAAACCAGTTTGATCACACCTTTGATCAACAAAATTTGCCCCTTTAGGGATTCCCTAGGATTATGTAGATAAGACTTAACTTTTATTAGAAATGTATAAATAACAAATATTACACTCAAAAATATTAAAACTATCAGCCGGCAGCTGTGCCCTATTGGTACTAACAGCCACGTGTTGTGGGTATAATTAGGTAGCCAGGAGTCACCTTTTTATGAGGATATATTTTTATAGATACTATGTGACAACATATAGTTGGGGAATGGTAATAGCCCTTAATTCTGGAACATAGTATCATTAATAATAGAGGTTTAGAACTGTTGAGCCTATAATAGTTACTTTTGTTATAATTGCACTACAAACAGGCTTTCTGTTCGTTGTATCGCTGTGTGCTGCCACTATGCACACAGCGATCAATGCCTGGGCTGTATGAGAGAGTCTGCCTTATTTCAGGTCAGAGCCCTCTATGTAGGCTATGCGGAAATGCGCACAGATGCGTCGCACCTTGGTGAGCAAATCAGACAAATTGGGGTAGGTCTTGAGGAACCGCTGAACCACAAGATTGAACACGTGGGCCAGGCAGGTTTTATATGCAGTGTTTATATGGGTTGTTGTTACTTTGGGAAATAGTATTGGTGTATAATGGCACATGTGTGAGTTTGCCGAGTTGCAGAGCCGCCACCAGGTTACGCCCGTTGTCACACACAACCATGCCTGGTTTGAGTTTCAGCGGCACCAGCCAAAGATCGGTCTGCGCCGTGATGCCCTGTTACAGCTCTTGGGCGGTGTGCCTGTTTTCACCTAATCTCAGCAGTTTCAGCACCGCCTGTTGGCGCTTACCCACGGCAGTGCTGCTGCGCCTAGAGCTACCAACTGAAGGCGCCGTGCTCACAGATTGCATTTGAGAGTAGGAGGAGGAGGAGGGGTTGGAGGAAGTATAATAGTCTGAGAAACCGTGACCGAGGTAGGGCCCGCAATCCTCGGTGTGGGCATTACATGAGCGGCACCAGGGTCAGACTCGGTCCCAGCCTCCACCAAGTTAACCCAATGTGCCGTCAGGGAGATATAGTGTCCCTGCCCGCCAGCACTTGTCCACATGTCCGTGGTTAGGTGGACCTTCTCAGTAACCGCGTTGTTCAGGGCACGGATGATGTTCTCTGACATGTGCTGGTGTAGGGCTGGGACGGCACATCGTGAAAAATAGTGGCAGCTGGGGACCAAGTACCGAGGGACAGCCACCGCCATCAGGTTGCGGAAAGCCTCAATCCCTACCAGTCTATAGAGCAGCATCTCCATGCTCAGCAGTTTGAAAATGTGGACGTTTAGGGCTTGTGCATGTGGGAGGGTGGAATAGTATTTGCGTTTGCGCTTGCGCTCCAATGTCTGATGCAAAGACAGCTGAACGCTGCGCTGGGACACATTGGTGTAGGGTGTGGAGGATCGTGGAGGTGAAGGGGTGGTTGTAGGGCGGGAGGCGCTCGTGCCGGGGTCCTGTGCGGGGGGTTGACTCGCAAAGCCAGCATGTGACACAGGGGAAGGAGCAGTGGTGTGATCCGCAGGAGGTGAACGGCCTTGGTTCCATTGAGTCGTGTGTTTAGCACTCGTATGCCTGCGCATGCTGGTAGTGGTGGCTCCCCTGCTGATTCTGGTGTGGCACAAGTTGCACACCACAGTCCGTCGGTCATCCTCACTTTCTTTAAAGAACCTCCAGACTTGCAAACATCTAGGCCTTGGCACGGGAGCTTCACTACGTGAAACAGTTGCTGCTGATGCACCAGCTCTGGCCCTGCTTCTCCCTCTGGCCACCCCACTGCCTCCTCCAACCTGTTCTGGTGCTGCACTTGCCTCCCCCTCAGAAGCACTGTCTTGACTAGGCTTACCAACCCAGCTCAGGTCAGTCACTTCATCATCCACCTGCTCTTCCTCCGATTCCTCACTCTGCTCCCCCCTGGGACTTACTGCCCTGACAACAACGTCAATGTTTGACAACCGTGTCTCATCATCATCATCCGACACCTCTTGACGCACTACTTGCACTAAGTCCACACTCTCATCACCCATAGACTGCGAAAGTTCTAAATTTTGGGCATCGGGACAGAACAACTGCTCAGGTTGCTGTTGAGCAGTGGTTTGTGTCTCTGGGTAGGGTCCTGAAAAGAGTTCCTGTGAGTATGCCATATCTGAATCCATTTTTTTCATGGGGGGGGGGGGCAGGCTGGGGGGAAGGAGGTTGAGCTGGAGGAGCCAGAGGTCTACTCCCTTGGCTAGCGTGGGTGGACTGCTTGGAAGACTGGGTGGTGGATAAATTACTGGACACATTATCCGCTATCCACGTCATCACCTGTTCACACTGTTGTGGTTTTAATAGTGGTGTACCACGTGACCCTGTTAGTTGCGAGATAAAGCTTGGGAGCGAAACTCTGCGGCGTTCCACTGCTCCCTCATCAGTAGGTACTGTGTCACCCTGCCCAGGACCACGGCCTCTGCCCCCCTACATCACTTGGACGCCCACGTCCTCGACCCTTAGCCCTTGGGTTCAACATTTTGTGTAATCACTAAACTGTAGAATTAATATCTGAGGTCAAAAACGTATTCTCTAGACAGCGGCTAGTGTACCACACACCACAGAATTATTCACTGCACTGTAGGATATATAACTGAGAGAAAAAATGTATATTTTGTAGACTCCAGCTAGTGTGCAGCACACGACAGAATTTTGCACTACACTGTAGGATTTATGACTGAGAGAAAAAAAGGTATATTTCTAGACTCCGGCTACTGTGCAGCACATGACAGGGGAGAGAAAAAAACGTATGGGAGAGAAAAAAACGTATATTTTCTAGACTCCGGCTAGTGTGCAGCACACGACAGAATTTATCACTGCACTGTAGTATATATGTGATAGAAAAAAGATTTTTTCTAGACTGCGGCCACTGTACCGCACACCACAGAATTGTTCACTGAACTGTAGTCACCGCCATGCTGTTTTTTTTTGGGTGGTTCAGCTGCTATGTTAGTCTAACCAAGCCACTCTGGGTTCACCGCCAAGCTGTAAACTGCAATCTCAGTCTTAACAAGTCATCCTGGGGTTCACCCCCATGCTGTAAACTGCAATCTCAGTCAAACTTTGTAATTTAGGGGTTCACCACCAAGGTGTGCTAGACTACAATTTTAGCGGGTTCACCTGCAATCTCAGTCACAGACTGTCATTCAGGGGTGCACCACCATGCTTTTTTAAACCATTTGTTTCTGATTGTCACCTCCAGGCTCTCACCCACGATTTTTTGGAGGCTTGCCACTGCACTCAAAATTGTCTTTAGGGTCACCGGCGGCCTCTCCAACAACAACTTCAAGGAATACGCACGAAAGGTGTGTGTGAGATGCGGAACACACCTTGTCAGCCCGAAGGAATACTGAGTATATCTGAAAGCAGGCTGTCCTATTATTTATAGTTTAAAACATAACATTTATTAATGATTTTCATAAAAGATATGTAGATGAAAAGGTAAGCGTAATAGTTTTTTGATTCTCTTTTGAACTATTACGCTTACCTTTTCATCTACATATCTTTTATGAAAATCATTAATAAATGTTATGTTTTAAACTATAAATAATAGGACAGCCTGCTTTCAAACAACTTCAAGGACTGTTAATTCCAGGCCCTGGCACACAAACATTGTCTTGAGGGGCACTAAAAGGCTCTGCACCCACCCACGTATGGAGACTAATAGGTGAGTGCAGTGTGCGTCTTAGCCCATCTGGAATTAGGAAAGCTGGGCACTGTGCTTGGAGGTCTGCCGTGGACAGGGTGGGTGGTGGGTGCGTGTTTGCCCGTCTGGGATGGGGAGAGCTGGGCACTGTGCTGGGAGAACTTTGTGTACGCTGTGGACTACTGGGTGGGTGCGGAGAGGGAGACGCTTATGCCTGCGTCACGGGGTGGGGGATAGGACAGCAGTGCCAGCATGAGCAGTGGTGTCACCCGCAGGCGGTGATGGACCTTCGTTGCACCTAGTTGGGTGCTTTCTTAACACGTGCCAGTGCATGTGCCTTCCCCATCTTGGTCTGGGTCAGCACAATTGTCTTGAGGGTCACCACCAGGCTGTTGCCCAGAATTTGGCGTAATGGTACGATTAGGCAGCCTCAGAGGCATCCATGCATGCTGCCCCTGCTGTTTCCTGTCCATTTCCGTGGTGTTTTCATCATTTTCTGAGGTTTCCATGTTTTCACGCAACCTTCCCTATGCAGAGCTTTGGTCCCCTGCAAAAAATGCTTGAGTCTCCCATTGATTTCAATGGGGTTCGTTATTCAAAACGAGCACCCGAGCATCCGGAAAAATTCGACTCGAATAACGAACAGCCGAGCATTTTAGTGCTCCACCATCTCTACAAGCAATCCTTAAGCAATTAGCATTGGAGTTTATAAGATTTACACTAATGGGATAATTTATTAAGACCCATGTATTAGACACTGGTCTTAAAGTGTATTGTAAGGCCCCATTCAGATGGCCGCATTATTGCAGACCTGCAATAATACGGGGGCCGCCAGGCGTGTGTTCCCCATGCTCGGAACACACGCCGGGCGGCCCCATTCAAAATGCCTATACTTGTCCGTGCGTGCGGACAAGTATAGGACCTGCTTCATCGGAGCCGCAATATTGCGGAATAGATACGGACCCATTCAACTGTCATATTTTTTTTTATTTGCTAGTTTAATAGAGCTAGGCATGTATACCCAAGTTAGTCTGTCAATTACTGTCAAAAGATCTGTACTAATTACCTTATAATAGCAGCTTTCATTAATGTCTCCTGTCCCTTTCCACTGGTCCCTTAAAGGGGTATTCCGGTAACCATAAATATAACTTATGTTTTAGACTAATTCATCATGAATAATTACCTAATATTATGTATTTTTCACATATTTACCATTCAGTAGTTATAAAAGTAGTTTTCTTCCCCTGCTACCCACTGTGTTTCCTCATAAGTTACCATGGCATCAACTTGTAGTTCTGAGCCTTTGTTAGGTCAAGCATGCTCAGTGTGTTGTTACCAATTCTCTAGCTAAATGTCTTGTGAAACAAAGGGAGTGTTAGACTGCTAGTGATTGGTCAGTAGAGGGGGCGTGACTGCACTGTATGTCAGGCAGCCAATCAATAAACAGCAACACTCACAGCAGGAAAGCTAAGTATTGTGGGGATTGTAGTTTTGTGATGGAAGATCAGGAGCCATGATACTGTTAGTGTGCTGCAGGCTCACACAGGAGCTAGACAAATGTATTGCAAGGTAAATTGAAGCTCTGGTTATATGTATAGGTATGGGTTCTTGTTTGGCCACAGCTTGCAGCCTTAATGCAGTTTTTCAAAAATTAAGTTACGTTACCGGAATACCCCTTTAAAAGACTGTTGCTATGGCTCATCTGTCTCTGGCTAATCATAAACAGAAGACAAAGGGACATTGTATGCCTAGGCTTCAGAGTGAGGAGGAGCCGATCAACTTTTTGAGAAGGTACCGATGCTCCTGTGTGCGCCGCTACGTTCTCGCAGCTTACAAAGCACAGCGCCGCACATTGTGGCAGTGATTGGTATCGTGCTTAGCCCCATTTACTTGAATGGGGCTCACTGGTCTAGGAAAAGCAAAGAGAAGGCTGTGGCCCTCACGGTAGTGGCGGTGCCTTCTCAAACAGCTGATCGGCGGGAGTCCCGGGTGTCGGACCCCCGCCGATCAGATGCTGATGACCTATCCTGAGGATAGGTCATCAGTAGTAAAATCCTGGAAAACCCCTTAGGAAATGGCATATGCCCCCATTGTCTGATAGGTGCATGTCCCACCGGTGGGACCCGCAACTATATCGAGAACAGAGCGGGGAGCGCTGTCCGGCCACCTCCATCTCCCATAGAAATGAATGGGAGCACGGCCACTGCTCCCTTTCATTTCTATGGAGCAGACAGAAATAGCCGAGCCAGCGCTTTGCTATTTTCAGCAGCCCCATAGAAATAAATGGAGGGCGGCTGCGCATGCGCAGTGCGCCCTCCGTTCATTTCCCTGCTCTGTTCTCGATATAGTTGCGGGTCCCAGAGGTGGGACCCGCACCTATCAGACAATGGGGGTATATCCTGGCAATATGCCCCCATTGTGTGATATGGGAATAACACTTTAAGTAATTTTCTATGCGAAATACAGGCTTAGAAAATGATAAATGAGACTGGCCAGCCAGCACAAGCAGGCTCTCCATAGGAACTAACATATGGCAGCCTTGTACCACGCCTGAGTTCAAAGGTCGCCACAGAATACATCTGGCTCCTTGATTCTCACCGGAGGGAGTTGGTACATGGCCGGGAGCATTTGGTGCTTACTCCACTCGTGAGCAGGCGCCATTTTTAAATGCCCAACCGCTGATCTAAATTTACTTGGGGCAGTCGGGAAGGGGTTAACAAACAGCATTACAGTCATATTGGGCAGCACGGTGGCTCAGTGGTTAGTGGTTGAGTGCGAATCCGACCAACGGCAACATCTACATGGAGTTTGTATGTTCTCCCGTGTTTGTGTGGGTTTCCTCTGAGTACTCCGGGTTTCCTCCCACACTCCAAAAGACCCATTTGTGTGAGACCCATTGGAGAAAGCCTGATGCTAAAATCTGTAAAGCGCTGCGGAATATAGTAGCGCTATATAAGTGCATATAATAAAATTGTATACATCTATGGCATTACTGATAAAGTATGCAGTTATAAAGGTGTAGGAACTTACAAAAGATGTTATATTTTTATTTTACAATTTTATAATAGCACTAATTATAGGAAAGGAGTTAAATATACTGGACACTAGGAAAGCTGGGTGGAAACCTCTGTGTGTGCAGTTGTGAACCGAGAGCAAGGCAGGTGGTTTGCGGTTCCGCAACCAGAAAGAACGCACACGCGGTGGTTAAGTTCAAGAAAAATGCATTTACTATAGGTTAATAAAGGCAAGGTAAAGGTAAAAGAACAGGGAGAAGGACGAGCAATGTACACAGTATAATATTAACAATTCAAGGCAGATTCTACAATACATTGATTGATTCTACAATACATTGATTCTACAATACATCTGAGATTGTTTTCTCTTCACATATTGTGCTTCACGACAGTAGTAAATTTGTGGCAAAATATTTCATTTTTATTTATAAAAAAATACCAACTTTACCAAAAATTTTGAAAAATTTGCAAATTTCAACTTTCAAAATACATAGTAATACCTCCAAAAATAGTTATTATTTTACATTCCCCATATGTCTACTTTATGTTGGCATTATTTTATAAATATCATTTTACTTTTTTACGACGTTAGAGGGCTTAGAAGTTTAGAAGCCATTTTTCAAATTTTCAACAAAATTTCCCAAACCATTTTTTTAAGCACCAATTCAGATATAAAGTGATTTTGCGGGGCATACAAAACAGCAAGGGTTAACAGCAAACTAAACCTCAATATACATTACTCTGATTCTGCATTTTACAGAAATATCCCAGAAATATCAGCGGCCAGACGAAGCGCGAAAGCGCGAAATGGCCGTCGCTGCTGTTCCTCTCTGTGCATGCTGTCTTCAATAAAGTCTACTATTTTTGGAAGATCGGTGAGTGCCACATCCTGTTCTTTTCTTTATTGTATATTCAAAAGTTTGCTGGCTACTTGGATTGTTTGAGCACCACCTTTCCACAACATATACCTGGTGTCCCCCGTGTGGAGATTCCTGAGGTACTGAAAGGACTTTCGGGATTATTTGCAGGCAGTGCCGCAGGCAGGGATTAGTTGCAGGCAGTTCACACGACTGTATTTTTTGGTTCTCATCCTATCCGCAAAAATTTCAATAGTTCCATTTTGCAGACAAGAATAGGCATTATTACAAATGGTCCACAAAAAAAACCCAAAAAACTGATGCAACATAGATGTCATCCTTATTTTTCATGAATCTGCGTTTTGCGGACTGCAAAATACATATGGTCATGTGAATGCACCCTAAATCACTAATTTTTGCTTTGATTAAGACTACGAAAAAAGTCTGGTGGACACAGCACGTCCTCAAGTGAAGCTTTATTCCAGATGCATCTGTAATAAAGCTTCACTTGAGGACGTGCTGTCTCCACCAGACTTTTTTCATACTTCTGATCTACAAATCTTTGTGGGGGACCTCACCACTCCCCCGGAGACGTACACCCACTACTAACCATACCTGGCGTGCAGTCCTGCCTTCTCTTTTTTAATTTTCGCTTTGTACTGCCCCCTACTTCCTGACACCCTTGGCATCTGCCCTCAAGTGCCTTGCTGGAAATATGACCCTGGTGAGACTATGGAACTCTATACCAGAGGAAGTTGTGATGGATTGGTGAACTCACTAAAAGTGGCCTGGATGTTTTTTTTTTTAAGTGTAATTATATTACATGAATTCTGGAGATGGGCGTTGATTCAGGGAAGTTTGGAGGAATTTTTCCCATAAATAAGGAACATTGGCTTTTACCAATGTTCACAGGGCCAAGAAAGGGGATAGGCAGATTGGGATTTAATATATATTACATTTTCAGTGTGCTGCAAATCATAAAAACTGCAATAAAACGACAATGTACAATAAATCCTTATGTTCAAGTCACATAACTATTTATGTAGATGTCTTTTTACTGTAGAAGTATCTGCACAGATAAGGTCACATAACAATGCAGGTCCTTATGTCAGTGAGTGTACAGTAGCTGCAAAACTCTGAGGGGATTGAGTATGTTGGCTGTTATGCAGAGATTAAAAAAATGGAGATGCTAAAAATAATAAAGAATCATTACTCAACTCCATTTATCCCCTTTAACGGTCTTGGATCAGTATTTGTTTAAGGGTTGGGGGTCTGTTAGTATTTGGGGTGAGGGCTTATGTATTTTTGGGACCTTTCTGCTACCTGTACTTATTCTGGAATATATATTTATTCAAAGTTCTCTATTCTGGGGTTTGAAGGGAGTATTTCACATGTTTTTTTCACCTTATAACTAACAGCAGTGCCCCATAGAAGATTGCATACACATCCCAGACATACCTGTGTGCACTGTGTGTCTTTATTCCATGTTCAGAAAAAGCACGTTTATTCTGCTGGAAAACAGCTCCCAAGTGCCCAGCTGAAAGTGAAAGTAAAAACAGCTTTCTCTCCCGACTGGATTTCTAACACCTATATCTTCTGATATAGTGCTGTGAGTTTGGTATCATTTGAAAGCTTGAAATGCCAGCTTTTAAAGAAGGTCAGAAACATTTTTTCTATCTGCTACCAATCCCAAGATATAAGCAGCTAAAGCAGCCCTCCCCTATTCAGTCTGGTTTGCTTTGGGCACTTGCAGCAGCAGAGCTGGGCACTTGGGAGCTGTTTTCCTGAAGAATAAAAATGCTTTTCCTGGACATGGAATAAAGGTGAACCTGATGTTGCTGCTCAAAACCAGCTGTCCAAGCTATCCCTGGCTACCCCTGTTCACTCAAATTCTGCTCTTAGATCTAGTTGTAAACCAATGATTGGTGAATTAGACAACATTTAGCATGTGTGGATTAAACAATTAGTCATTATTAACTTTCAGAAATGTGTCTGTTGATACATTCACTTACATAAACTGCCAGTGGTCTTCCATTAACTGGAGGAAGGTCAGACCTTACAGACAGAATCTTGTTGGCCAGGGGCGTTGCTAGGCTAAAACATTCGGGGCCTGGGGCCCTGATGTTTTCTCCCAGGCCCTGAATGTCCTGCCTGTTAGACAAATACAATTGTATTGCCGTCCTCAGGACGACAGTACAATTGAATCTAACAGACTGCAAGATATGTAGGACCTGTGATTATATCACAGGTCATATGATCAGTGCCGTCCAATCCTGCACTGGTCACATGACTGTGACATCATCACAGGTCCTTTCCCCTTGAAATTGTGGGGAAGAAGAATTGTGGGGAAGAAGCTGCAGTGAGCACTGCTACATCAGAAGAGGTAAGTGAAGGGAGAAGCAGAGGGATGCTGGGAGTTGTGGTTATTTAACTGGGACTGTATGTCAGGGTAGAAGGGAGGGATGTTATCATGGGACTGTGTGTTGGAGGTGACTTGGTCAGGGTTCTGTTAGGGTACTTTCACACCTGCGGCATGGGACTCCGGTAGGCTGTTAGGATCCGTGCTGCCGCAGGTGCATGTGTGGGGCCGGAACTACGCTCCGGACCCATTCACTGTAATGGGGGTGGGCCATGGATATGGCTGTAGCACGGCAACTCCTGCTGCAAGGCGGCCAGAACAAAAGTACAGCATATTGTACTTTTGTTCCGGCCGCCTCTCAGCAGGGTTTGCCATGCTGTGGCTGGATCCGTGGCCCACCGGAACAGCCTGCCGTAGTCCCCTGCCGCAGGTGTGAAACTAGCCTTAGGCTACTTTCACACTTGCATTGTAAGGATCCATTTGTGAGATCCGTCACAGGCTCTCATAAACGGTCCAAAACTGATCAGTTTTGTCCTAATGCATTCTCAATGGAAAAGGATCTGTTCAGAATGCATCAGTTTGCTTCAGTTCAGTCAGCATTCCGCTTTGGAGGCGGACACTAAAACGCTGCTTGCTGAGTTTTGGTGTCCACATGAAAAAACTGATCCAAACTGACCATTTAAAAGATAATACAACCGGATCCGTTCAGAACTGATGCAGACGGTTGTATTATGATGATGGAAGCGTTTTTGCTGATCCATGACGGATCCAGCAAAACGCTGGTGTGAAAGTAGCCTTTTTTACTTTGGACTGTGGCGTGGAGTGATGTTATTTACATGGGACTGCATGTTGGAGGTGGCTGAGGGCAGGTTTATGTTATTTACATGGGACTGTGGGGTGGAGTGATGTTATTTACACGGGACGGCATGTTGGAGGTGGATGTGGGAAGGAAGTGATGTTATTTACATGGGACTGTATGTTGAAGGCGGCTTTCGGAGGGGGTGATATTTACATAGGACTGTATGTTGATGACGGCTAGGGGAATGATGTTATTTACATGGGAATGTATATTGGAGGGGGGCTGGAGAGATGGTGTGATGTTATTTACACAGGAGAGAAATAGTTTTATTTACATGGGACTGTATGGTGGAGGGGCTGAGGAATTATAATTTCTGAGGTCACTAAAGGGAGGAATATAACAGCGGGCACTTCAGGGTGAGCATTATAACAGTAGGGGGAGCGATATAAATACTGGGGCACTGTAGGGGTATTATAAATCCAGGAGACATTAGGCGTTCTTATTACTACTGGAAACTTTATAGGAGGGACTTATAGATCTGCCTTATTTCTACTAAGAGCACTATGGGGGGCCTTATTACTACTGAGGGGTCTGTAGAGAGCTTTATTACCAATGGGGGAACAATAGGGAGCCTTATTACTACCGGGGGCTCTGTGAGGGCATTATTAATACTGGAGGACTCTTCTAGTAATGGGGACAATCTTGGGGAGCATTATCAGTACTGGGGTCACTGTAGGGTGCAGTGTTACTAATGAGGGAATTACTACTGGTAGGACTATTACTATTGGGGGCACTATTATTTCTTCTGGATAGTATTTGGGGGTATTGGGGGGCACAGCGAGCAGCAGGATAAGACTGTGGGGACTCCAGGTTGGGGGATGATGATAGAAATGCGAGGAAGCTAAGATGTCTGTGTGTCACACTCTGCAGAGACGAGGAGTGGCTGAGAGAAGTTGTCTGGACCAAGTGGAGAAGATGACAGAGAAGATCTACATCAGAGGAGAAGTCACCTGGGAGGCCCTGGATGTGTGAGAGGTATGTGCTGCTGTATAGCAGGGTTGGGGAAAGGGTCGACATAGAGAATTGGGCCATATTCATTGGGGCTTGGGCCCTGGATCTTTTGAGACCCTAGCAACGCCCCTGTTGTTGGATGTTTGTGGTATATGTGACCCCTGATTTCAGGATGGTTGAAAAAATCAGCTGGACAGAGCTGTAACTTATACTATATTTTTGGTCTCTCATGGGTCAACAAGCTTAATGGTTACAACAATCTTTTGACAGGCAACAGGCGTAGTGGTTACAACAATCTCTCAATGTGGGCACAGGCTTAGTTAGAGGGAAATAAGCTAATTTGGTACACTGTCTTTGTGGCTACAGGAAAATAAATATAAATATATTGCAGTCCCTTTGAAAGGTAATCAGGGTTGCCATTAGAGGTGTGCAACTTATGCAAATGTACAGGGCACATTACACCACCACACAAAAGGGTGTGTCATTGCTGCAAATACAGCTGCTACTTAGTGCCTATGTACGTGCTCTCCTCCTCTCTATAAACATCAATTGTGTTACAGCGACATATACCTTTATCTCTACACTTCCTGTACAATACTTGAGGTGGCTATCAGCAATTTCTCTGACAGCTCCTGTGTTTTTATGTCTGGTGATAAAGTGTGGATGTAGTCAAATTGTCAGTAAGAGCTGATGTAAAGCTAATGTAGAGAAGGGTATGTGTGAATATGTATGAAGTTGTGAGTGGATTCTTAAGGAAAGGAAGGTATGTGCGGCTGAGCTGCCCTAATAGATTTATTACCTGCAGTACTACAGTAATGTACACTAAGGCTGCCTCAGCAGCACAGACAGTGAGAGGCAAGGGACTTCTATTAGTGCTCCTGAGGTATAAAACAGCTGCCAAGGATCGTACATTCTCTGTAGCACTGCTGGTAATAAATTAGGGCACAGGAAGCCCGTTAGGAGATTCCACTGTTCAAAGAACTACTTATAAATAAAAAGACGGCCATGCTGTGAATTAAAGGGGTTGCCCAGAATTTATGAAAAATTGCTAAAGTGCCAGAAAAAAACAAAAAAACCCCCAAAACACTATGCTCACCTGCCCAATCCCCTACTTCTGTAACACCACCTCTCATTTGATCACCTCTGGTCTCTGATCATAGACATCACCAATTACGTGTCATACAATCAGGGATTAATGAGTTGGTGGTGGTGCTAGAGTGGTAGGGGATTTAAGGTGTGGATATAACATTTCTCATATCAATTTACCTTTACTTTTGCAACTTTTGTATATTTCCAGTCCCTTTTAGCCCAGCCTCTCCTCTCATTTAACACCAAAGAATATAAGGTGTCTGTGTTTATAAACGTATAGATACTGTAATGCTTGAAAGTTTGTGAACCCTTCAAAATTACTTTTACTATTTGTATATTTTTATTACAAAACTGCATCTGAAGTTATCCCTAGTCCATCTTCACAGTGCAATACAGAATAGTGAGAATGCTCCTTGCTTCTTGCCTCCCTCTTAGATAGCTAAACTTATATACCATCTGATGTAGATTTAGGTTGAATTTATTCAGAAGTATTGAAAATTCTGAAGGGTTCACAAACTTTCAAGACCACTATAGTGTCCCCAGGGGCGTAGCTAAAGGCTCCTGGGCCCTGGTGCAAGAGTTCCGATTGGGCCCCACTTCCCTCAGTGATTTGTGGCCAGGGGCAGGGAGCACATAGCCTTCGTGTTCCCAATGGCACCCCCCCATGCCAAATTCTTGACTTAACCCCTTCCCTCCAGCCAGAGATGTAACTTGACCTGCATGCACTTTCTATAATACTGGTGTCTTCTTATGTGGTACAAGGGTCTTTGGGCCCCCTTAGGCTCCTGGGCCCAGTAGCGACTGCTACCTCTGCACCCCCTATAGCTATGCCCCTGAGTGTCCCCATAAAATGCACCAGTATCTCAACAATGGCAGCATAATGATTTTATAGAATTCTTACAGTGCCACCATAAACAGGGCCAAAACAGTTCCTCCATAAACATCCCCAGTCCCTCTAGGCCAGTGATTGCGAACCCATGGCACGGGTGCCAGAGGCGGCACTCAGAGCCCTCTCTGTGGGCACCCTCACCCTGGAAAAAGTCTGTGCTGTACCAATATGCCTTAGACGTTTCCTGCCATTCATTACCACAGGGCGCACTATGAACAGCACAGGCAGCACACTGAATGTAGGCAGGATATTATAGCTAAATGATAAAGTACATGGAAGATATATTATATTGGTTGTGTATTCAGGTTAAATTGCCGTGTTGGCACTTTGTGATAAATAAGTGGGTTTTGGGTTGCAGTTTGGGCACTCAGTCTCTAAAAGGTTCCCCATCACTGCTCTAGGTTGTGTTTAAGTTGTATTATAAAAAGAAACCATTATGTATGCAGTGGCTAATTCTTAGCATGACAGATGCTACCAGATTCCACCAAGATGTCTGTGAATTTTACTAAAGAATAGCTCTGTAAGTGCAGTGTCCCACTCCGAAACAGTAGTGTGGCTCTGTATACATACGGGTATTTGCAGTATGTCATTTTATGATACCATATGTATGTACAGTTTCTGTAATTCCTATAACAGGCTGGTAAACTACCTCTTAACTAAGTGGTGCTTGTGCTAAAGATGAAGAATGGTACATTGTGTTTGCTAACTGTTTAAGAAGGCTAATGGATGTTTAGAAAACCCTTGAAAACCTTTGTGCAAGTATGTTAGCACAGCTGAAAACAGTTTTGCTGGTTAGAGAAGCTATAAAACTGATCTTTCTTTGAGCTAGTTGAGAATTTGGAGCATTACATTTGTGGGTTCGATTTAACTCTCAAAATGACCAGAAAAAGAGAACTTTCATGTGAAACTCGATAGTCTATTCTTGTTCTTAGAAATGAAGGCTATTCCATGCAAGAAATTGCCAAGAAACTGAAGATTTCCTACAACGGTGTGTACTACTCCCTTCAGAGGACAGCACAAACAGGCTCTCACCAGAGTAGAAAGAGAAGTGGGAGGCCCCGCTGCACAGCTGAGCAACAAGACAAGTTCATTAGAGTCTCTAGTTTGAGAAATAGACGCCTCACAGGTCCTCAACTGGCAGCTTCATTAAATAGTACCTGCAAAACGCCAGTGTCAACGTCTACAGTGAAGAGGCGACTCCGGGATGCTGGCCTTCAGGGCAGAGTGGCAAAGAAAATGCCATATCTGAGATTGGCTAATAAAAGGAAAAGATTAATGTGGGCAAAAGAACACAGACATTGGACAGAGGAAGATTGGAAAAAAATGTTATGGACAGATGAATCGAAGTTTGAGGTGTTTGGATCACACAGAAGAACATTTGTTAGATGCAGAACAACTGAAAAGATGCTAGACGAGTGCCTGACGCCATCTGTCAAGCATGGAGGAGGTAATGTGATGGTTTTTTTTGGTGCTGGTAAAGTGGGATAATTGTACAAGGTAAAAGGGATTTTCAATAAGGAAGGCTATCATTTTGCAACGCCATGCCATACCCTGTGGACAGAGCTTGATTGGAGAAAATTTCCTCCTACAACAGGACAATGACCCAAAGCACACCTTCAAATTATGCAAGAACTATTTAGGGAAGAAGCAGGCAGCTGGTATTCTATCTGTAATGGAGTGGCCAGTGCAGTCACCAGATCTCAACCCCATTGAGCTGTTGTGGGAGCAGCTTGACCGTATGGTACGCAAAAAGTGCCCATCAAGCCAATCCAACTTGTGGGAGGGGCTTCTAGAAGCATGGGGTGAAATTTCTCCAGATTACCTCAGCAAATTAACAGGTAGAATGCCAAAGGTCTGCAATGCTGTAATTGCTGCAAATGGAGCATTCTTTGATGAAAGCAAAGGTTGAAGATTAAAATTATTATTTCAAATAACAATCATTACTTCTAACCTAGTCAATGTCTTGACTATATTTTCTATTCATTTTGCAACTCATTTGATAAATAAAAGTGTGAGTTTTCATGGAAAACACAAAATTGTCTGGGTGACCCCAAACTTTTGAACTGTAATATATACAGTACAGACCAAAAGTTTGGACACACCTTCTCATTCAAAGAGTTTTCTGTATTTTCATGACTATGAAAATTGTAGATTCACACTGAAGGCCTCAAGACTATGAATTAACACATGTGGAATTATATACTTAACAAAAAAGTGTGAAATAACTGAAAATATGTCTTATAGTCTAGGTTCTTCAAAGTAGCCACCTTTTGCTTTGATTACTGCTTTGCACACTCTTGGCATTCTCTTGATGAGCTTCAAGAGGTAGTCACCTGAAATTGTATTCCAACAGTCTTGAAGGAGTTCCCAGAGATGCTTAGCATTTGTTGGCCCTTTTGCCTTCACTCTGCGGTCCAGCTCACCCCAAACCATCTCGATTGTGTTCAGGTCTGGTGACTGTGGAGGCCAGGTCATCTGGCATAGCACCCCATCACTCTCCTTCTTGGTCAAATAGCCCTTACACAGCCTGGAGGTGTGTTTGGGGTCATTGTCCTGTTGATAAATAAATGATGGTCCAACTAAACGCAAACCAGATGGAATAGCATGCCGCTGCAATATGCTGTGGTAGCCATGCTGGTTCAGTATGCCTTCAATTTTGAATAAATCCCCAACAGTGTCACCAGCAAAGCACCCTCACACCATCACACCTCCTCTTCCATGCTTCACGGTGGGAACCAGGCATGTAGAGTCCATCCGTTCACCTTTTCTATGTCGCACAAAGACACGGTGGTTGGAACCAAAGATCTCAAATTTGGACTCATCAGACCAAAGCACAGATTTCCACTGGTCTAATGTCCATTCCCTGTGTTCTTTAGCCCAAACAAGTCTCTTCTGCTTGTTGCCTGTTCTTAGCAGTGGTTTCCTAGCAGCTATTTTACCATGAAGGCCTGCTGCACACAGTCTCCTCTTAACAGTTGTTGTAGAGATGTGTCTGCTGCTAGAACTCTGTGTGGCATTGACCTGGTCTCTAATCTGAGCTGCTGTTAACCTGCGATTTCTGAGGCTGGTGACTCGGATGAACTTATCCTCCGCAGCAGATGTGACTCTTGGTCTTCCTTTCCTGGGGCGGTCCTCATGTGAGCCAGTTTCTTTGTAGCACTTAATGGATTTTGTGGCTGCACTTGGGGACACTTTCAAAGTTTTCCCAATTTTTCGGACTAACTGAACTTCATTTCTTAAAGTAATGATGGCCACTTGTTTTTCTTTACTTAGCTGCTTTTTTCTTGCCATAATACAAATTCTAACAGTCTATTCAGTAGGACTATAAGCTGTGTATCCACCTGACTTCTGCCCAACACAACTCATGGTCCCAACCCGATTTACAAGGCAAGAAATCCCACTTATTAAACCTGACAGGGCACACCTGTGAAGTGAAAACCATTTCAGGTGACTACCTCTTGAAGCTCATCAAGAGAATGCCAAGAGTGTGCAAAGCAGTAATCAAAGCAAAAGGTGGCTACTTTGAAGAACCTAGAATTTAAGACATATTTACAGTTGTTTCACACTTTTTTAAGTATATAATTCCACATATGTTAATTTATAGTTTTGATGCCTTCAGTGTGAATCTATAATTTTCATAGTCATGAAAATACAGAAAAGTCTTTGAATGAGAAGGTGTGTCCAAACTTTTGGTCTGTACTGTACATACATTTAAATCAGTAAAACAGGAGGGTAGCAAGGAAGCATTGAAAAACTATAAGGAAAAAATATGTAAAAGACAAATAAAAGCAGCCAAACTGGAGACTCATTGCCAAAGAGAGTAAAACTAACCCTAAAATGTTCTTCAATTATATAAATGGTAAAAAGTATAAACCTGAAGGTGCTGGCGCTTTGCAGAATGATACGGGGAGGAGTTGCAGACGGCGATGAGGAAAAAGCAAAACTATTACATTTTTTTCTCCATTGTATTTACAGTATTTTTCGCTTTATAAGACGCACTTTTTTTCCCCCAAAAGTAGGGGGAAAATTGCAGTGCGTCTTATAAAACGAATACAAGTGAACGCTTCCGGGTCCGGCGCTTCTTAGGCTTCCCGGCCCGGCGCTGCACTGTCCTGAATGCATACAGCGTCAGGACGTAGTGCGCGCACTATGACCTGACGCTGCACGCAGTCAGGTGACAGTGCAGCGCCGGGTCGGGAAGCCTAAGAAGCGCCGGACCCGGAGCGGAGCCACGGCTCTGGACAGGTAAGTGAAGTTTTTTTTTATTGTTATGCGGCACGCTGGGCTGATCTGAGGTCTGATGGGGGAACAGAGTGGTCTAATGGGGGCACTGTGATCTGGTCTGAGGTCTGATGGAGGCACAGAGTGGTCTAATGGGGGCACTGTGAGCTGGTCTGAGGTCTGATGGGGGCACAGAGTGGTCTAATGGGGGCACTGCGAGCTGGTCTGAGGTCTGATGGGGGCACAGAGTGGTCTAATGGGGGGCACTGTTAGCTGGTCTGATGGGGGCACAGAGTGGTCTAATGGGGCACTGTGAGCTGGTCTGAGGTCTGATGGGAGCACAGAGTGTCTAATGGGGCACTGTTAGCTGGTCTGATGGGGGCACAGAGTGGTCTAATGGGGGCACTGTGAGCTGGTCTGAGGTCTGATGGGGGCACAGAGTGGTCTAATGGGGGCACTGTGAGCTGGTCTGAGGTCTGATGGGGGCACAGAGTGGTCTAATGGGGGCACTGTGAGCTGGTCTGAGGTCTGATGGGGGCACAGAGTGGTCTCATGGGGGCACTGTGGGCTGTTCTGAGGTCTGATGGGGGCACAGAGTGGTCTCATGGGGGCACTGTGGGCTGGTCTGAGGTCTGATGGGGCACTGTGGGCTGATCTGAGGTCTGATGGGGGAACGCTGGGCTGATCTGAGGTCTGATGGGGGAACGCTGGGCTGTTCTGAGGTATGATGGGGGCCTGATGTGATGTCCTGAAATTTATGGGGGGTCAGATATGAGGTCTGATGAAAAATATTTTTTTCTTATTTTCCTACTCTAAAATCTGGGGTGCGTCTTATCTTCGGGTGCGTCTTATAAAGCGAAAAATACGGTACTGAATAAAATAAACTGTCAGATGAAATGAAGAATGTGAAAGTAAACTTCCCATTAAAAGTGTCCTGTCTGACTCAAGATGAAGTGCAGCAGTGATTAAAATAGACAAATCGTTGCAACCAGATGACATACACCCTGGTATTCTAAGAGAATTAAGTAATGTCATAGGCAGACCCTTAATTCTGATATTTAAGGACTCTATATTGACAGGGAGTGTTCCACAGGATTGGCACATAGCAAATGTGGTGCCAATATTCAAAAAGGGGTCAAAAACAGAACCCGGAAACTATAGGCTGGTAAGTTTAACATCTTTTGTGGGAAAACTGTTTGAAAGATTTCTAAGAGATGCTATCCTGTAGTACCTCAATGACAATAAGCGTATAACGTATCAGTAAGGCTTCATGAGATCGATAATGTCAAACTAATTTAATCAGTTTCTATGAGGAGGTAAGTTCTAGACTTGACCACAATGAGTCAATGGATGTCATATATCTTGATTACGCCAAAGCATTTGATTCTGTGCCACATAAAAGGTTAGTATATAAAATGAGAATGCCTGGACTGGGAGAAAATGTCTGTATGTGGGTAAGTAACCGGATCAGCGACAGAGGGTGGTTATTAATGGTACACACTTAGATTGGGTCAATTTTTACAGATGACACTAAACTGTGTAAAGTAATTAACATGGAAGAGGACAGTATATGGCTAGAGATGGATCTGGCTATGTTGGAGGCTTGGGCAGAGAAGTGGCAGATGAGGTTTAACTCTGACAAATGTAAGGTTATGCACATAGGAAGGAATAATGCAAGTCACCAGTACATACTAAATGGTAAAAAACTGGGTAACACTGATAAGGAAAAGGATTTAGGAGTTTTAGTGGACAGCAAACTATGCTGTAGAAACCAGTGTCAGGCATCTGCTGCCAAGGCAAATAAAATAATGGGTTGCATCAAAAGGGGCACAGATGCCCGTGATGAGAACAAGGCAGACATAGCAGGGCTAGAGAGGGTTAAGAGGAGGTCAACTAAAGCAATAACTGGAGTGGGTGGACTACAGTACCCAGAAAGAATATCAAAATTAGGGTTATTCACGTTAGAAAAAAGACAACTGAGGGGAAATCTCTCCCATCATCTATTTATACCCAGGACTACAACGAGGGGGCATCCTCTGCATCTGGAGGAAAGAGGGTTTGTACAGAAACATAGAAGAGGATTTTTTATGGAGCAGTGAGACTATGGAACTCTCTGCCTGAGGAGGTGGTGAGGGTGAGTTCACTAAAAGAGTTCAAGAGGGCCTTGGATGTATTTCTGGAGTGTAATAATATTACAGGTTATAGTTATCAGATTTATGGAGAGGTTGTAGATCCAGGGAATATTCTGATTGCCAGATTGGAGTTGTGTAAAATGAGGAAAATTCCACCTCACGTTTTTTTTTTCCTTCCTCTTGATCAATTTGCAGGAGGTTGAACTGGATGGACATATGTGTTTTTTCAGCCTTACAAACTATGTTACTAAGACTGCATTCACATGACCATGGTACGACTGTGCACACTGCATTGCGGTGTGGAGGCACACACTTGGAAGCACACAGAAACAGATGGAAGCCTTTCTGTGTGCTTCCGGGTCCATGCCTCCAATCCACAAAAGATAGGACATGTCCCTTCTTTTGTCGCATTCAGTAGGACTATCAGCTGTGTATCCACCTGACTTCTGCCCAACACAACTCATGGTCCCAACCCGATTTACAAGGCAAGAAATCCCACTTATTAAACCTGACAGGGCACACCTGTGAAGTGAAAACCATTTCAGGTGACTACCTCTTGAAGCTCATCAAGAGAATGCCAAGAGTGTGCAAAGCAGTAATCAAAGCAAAAGGTGGCTACTTTGAAGAACCTAGAATATAAGACATATTTACAGTTGTTTCACACTTTTTTATTAAGTATATAATTCCACATGTGTTAATTTATAGTTTTGATGCCTTCAGTGTGAATCTACAATTTTCATAGTCATGAAAATACAGAAAACTCTTTGAATGAGAAGGTGTGTCCAAACTTTTGGTCTGTACTGTACATACATTTAAATCAGTAAAACAGGAGGGTAGCAAGGAAGCATTGAAAAACTATAAGGAAAAAATATGTAAAAGACAAATAAAAGCAGCCAAACTGGAGACTCATTGCCAAAGAGAGTAAAACTAACCCTAAAATGTTCTTCAATTATATAAATTGTAAAAAGTATAAACCTGAAGGTGCTGGCGCTTTGCAGAATGATACGGGGAGGAGTTGCAGACGGCGATGAGGAAAAAGCAAAACTATTACATTTTTTTCTCCATTGTATTTACTGAATAAAATAAACTGTGTGCTTCCGGGTCCATGCCTCCAATCCACAAAAGATAGGACATGTCCCTTCTTTTGTCGCATTTTGCTGATCGCAGACCCAATGAACTCAATGGGTCCACACCATGATGTGGGGTGTACAAGGCCGACACCTGTGTTTTACAGGTCTGTTGCCAGCGACACATATGTGGCCATCCCACAGTAATGTGAGTGATGCCATAAGAAAAGAAAAAACTCCTGGATATCCTTACTCTTAAAATGCAAGGGTGGCACGAATTAAAAAAGCTATGGTGCGGTATACTTTTTGTTGCATTTCCACCCATTTTTCCTCAAGTCAACAGCAACAATGATAATTGTTATTTCATTGTATTCTAATTCTTATTCTTCAGTATGACCGAACAATTCTTTTTTTTAATTATTAGAAACTTTGACTAATTAAATTATATGGAGGGTGAGGAGATGAAGGATGAAAGACATTAGATTATGTATCCATTAGTTGAATGTAAGGTTTTCATTGCCAAACTGAAAATTGTACTTCTAGGCTTTAAACTGAATTTGATGTGATGAAGGCACTGTAGGAGTCATGTGATGTATTTATAGCTCAGATTTGGTCAGCTTTACCTACTGGTCTGAAGGTCATGAGCTCAAAATATCATTGTAATACAAAAGAACATGAATAGAATAAAATTCATGCTTTGACTTATCTGCCAAATACATTCTAAACTTTAGGATCCCTGGTTTCCTATTGGGATCAAGGCAAAATCAACATGAAAACTTTCCTAAATGTTTGAAAATATGCACTTTGTAGATTTTATACATTAACTATTTTAATGAAATTATATGTACATATATTATTTCTTTATAAAGAGGGTGAGTATTTTATATACTTGTGGGCGACATGGTGCTTACTACTGTTACCTTGCAACATTGAGGCCATGGGTTATATATAAACAAGGTCAACATCTGCATAGATTTTTGTATGCTCCGTATGTGATTGTGTGGGTCTCCTCTTGGTTCTCTTGTTTCCTCTCTCATTCCAAAAACATAGTTATAGGTCAATTGGCCTTATCAGACATGTGTCTGATAGAGGGAATTTAAATTGGGGGCCCCAAGTGTCTTTGTATAATAAAGTATAGTGGCACCAAATAAGCAACAGAAAAAAATAATGTGGTTTAGTTCCAGGTTTGGATAACAGTAAGATCACTGTATGTAAGCTTTTCATGGACGTATGTTTTATACGTTTTGGACATTTATGTTTGTTTCTCCTTTTTTTGCACAGCATGAGGATGCATGACTATGGATTTTTAAATCAACCCAGAATAAATTGTTAATTAAAATGGTATTTCAACAGTGATGGTCAGGTCTAAACATACTGGTGGAGTTTTTATGAAAAATGGTGCAAGGGAAAATTTAGTTGTTCCAGCCAATGAAATTGATTCTTTCATTTTCCAAAGGAGCTCTGAAAAATGAAAGGTGGAATCTGATTGGTTCCTATGGGAAACTTTTTTTTCATGTTTTCATCCTTACTGACAAGCCAGAGAGGTAAGCTTTCCCCTGGGAAAGCTTTTGGATGTTTCTTTTGGACACTTATACCCCAAAACATGAGATTATTTCACATTTTTATGGTAGTGCCAGACATTTTGGTTTTCCTTTTTTCTTTTCTACATGTGATTCTCCTGTTTATGTACTTCCCCTTTAAATAGGTTCACTTTAAGTTTTTCACTTGATATGTGTTACTATGCGATCGTGTGACTGTCATGTGCTCAGGGAAGACACGTTAACCCTTTAAAGGGAATCTATCACTAAATACCACTCAATAAAACCAGCTGACATAGGAGATATACCCTTTTTGGTTGAATCTAATGGTGTTGACCCCATCACCTGAAAAGTTTGAGACTAACCATCCAATATGGTAGCAGAATTTCAGCCTACTGAGTTCATGGGTACTTCATCCTCCTAGAGGCAGTTGAGTTTGAGTCCTGCATGTCCTTTGAAAACCAGGAAAAAGATGGTACAGTACACTACTATGACTTCAGATATACTTAATATACAAGTATACTTTGTGAGTAAAGTGAATATATTCATAGTTATGTGCTCTCACACACGTTCCTTAAAAGGCACATTAATTGGCAATAGATGTGAAAACGTTATTGGTTTTACAGCCTAAATTATTACAAAGTAAAAGAATAATATTATAAACTAAGACACCATTTATTTCAGATTGTGCCCTGTTGTGCTAGGAAAGCGTTAAGCTGGCAAAAATAAAGCAGCAAGAAAATAAAATCATTCCAGCTGCTTTTTTGTAGATCACGAATAAAACATGAAAGATTGAACTATTAGTCCTTAAATTACTCAGTCAGTGTCTACTTCTGCTGGAGGGGGCATTAACAGCACCTTGTCACTTTGTAAAACTTATTTCTGTCTGGTCATATCCCTTTTCCAGTTTCCTGTAAGGTTCCCCTCCTTTAACTGAGCCTCACACTGCAACGATCATTAAAAACAATGAGTATGGCTGGCGCAAGTGGACGTGCCCAGACTATCAATTAGTCATTAAGTACCTGGCACTGGATCCATAATATGGGATTCTGACACAGAGAAAGAATAGACTTCACAGTTTACTTGATGTAGGAGAGTTCAAATGCCCACCTCTGTTAGACAAATGTGTGCAGGCGCTTTTTCAGCATCTTCTCTGAGGCTTTTTCAACATCTGAGGAAACAAACTAGTATTCCAATGATTTGGAAACATGGATAACCGAATCCCTCTTTAGTTAATGTGCTAATGATTTATTGTGAGTGGCATAAATTCTGCTGTAATTATGCATGAATTGATGTGTGATTTTCTAATGAGTCTAAATGATGAAACCATCTTTTTGTGATTCATTCTTTATTTCTTAATTAAAAACACAAGCAGCATATTTCTAATAAATGGAGTCAAGCTATTTCCAGTCCTAAAACAACATAACAATTATTGTTACTAAACCGGCACTTTTATTCTATAGCAGTGGCTCAAACAAATGCAGTCTGCATTTTCACAATGTGAGTCAGTCATTATTCAATGCCATTCTTTTATGCTCATAATGAATTATTTCATTTTCAGCTTCATTTCCATGTCATTTTCTCAGTGTGCATTGTATGCAGTCACTATGTTTTCATAGCCACAAAACTATTTGGATTTAGTACTTGGCTTATTTTGGCATCTGTGCTATATTCAAGCATAGGGAACATGGGGAAACTGTAGTGCTATGTTTCTGCATTCATCTGTTCATGCAAGCAGAATTCTGCAATGTGTATTTTCTCTTAAACCTTGCTGGCATTTTGCATTAATAGTTAACATACATTTCAGATTTTTTTAATCATGTATTATTATTTATGCATATGAAGCATAGATCATTATTATAATTAAATAATGCAATACTTTTTAAAGGTTTGATGATTAATGAGGCTCTTTGGGATATTATGTATTAAGATGGTCTGTGGATAGGGCTATGCTTGCATTAATTCCAGGGTGCTGTACATACAAAAGCGATATATATATATGCATAAACAAGTACAATAAGCATGAACTAATTAACAGACTATACAGATGAGGAGAGGGCCTTTCCTATTAGGGTTTACAATCTATAAGGAAGGGGGAAGAAGATCATAGGTGAGGGAAGAAGTTGCCCCCATGGCTATGTAGTGGCACCCGGGTTTATTGCAAATTTTAGGCTTCCTGGAGAAGTAAATTTTCAGGTTACTTTTGAAATTTTGGATGGTGAAGGAAAGTATGATCAGTTGACGCAGTGTGCTCCAGAGTATGGGATATGAGGACTACTATATATCCTTATGGAGAGAGCCTAAGCAACATGTAGTCTTATAGGCCAAGCAATACTCCTCTGGAATTCTGGGAAGAAAGTATGCAAATAAGCTTTTAACAACCTCCGTCTCTGATCCTACCAGCTGTAAGGCAGATATCCTATAAGTCAATGTTTGACCTTTTAGACAGGCCTTGACACATGACTTGGACAATAATTAAGTCAGCATCTCATTTGCAGACAGCTGCCTCCCATCAGTGCAGAGCTGTGAGTGCTGGCTTAATGGGGTAAGAGGCCAAATCAGGATTTGGGGGATACTATCTCTCCTTATGGAGAGCACCTAAGCATCATGAGGAGTCTTATAGTCTCCTCTGGAATTCTGAGAAGAGGGTATGCAAAGGAATGTATGAGAGATACATATGATAAATCATGTAAGGAGCAGACAAGAGAAGAGCAAAGAAGTCGTGTGTGGGAGTAGGTCAGAAATGTGCTGTATGTGCCGGTCATTAAAGGGGTATTCCCATCTCACAAATGTAGTTTGTATAGTTAGATATAGCCATACCAATATTATTACTAAACAAAAACATATGTCTATCATAGAGAGACAAAAAACATGGAGCCGATATCGTGCTAAAAAAATGTGAGAATCTTTATTAAATAAATATACAAGATAAAAGTACCGTAGTAGGGAAAAAAGTTGACAGTGCAAGAAAGAAACACCGTCCCTGGTCTATATTAATAAATCAGTAAATAATGAACGAAGTATCAAAAAGTAACAGACAAAAAATAATAACACACAAAAAAACACACAAAAATTGGTGGGCTACCTAGTAAAATAGAGGTGCCATAAGGTACCACATCACAAACAATGTCGCAAAGCAGTTACACCCATATAATAACATACCGCATGGCACCTCCATAAATTCAGGTTGCAGCCATTGCAATTCAATAGGACATACACATTTCACGTATATCCAAGTAATTACGATAAAAGCAGCTCACCACAAATGAAAGGAAATCACAAACAAGACCAGGGTTGGTGTTACACCGACGCGCGTTTCGGCGTGTCCTTCGTCCGGGGTTTTTTTTGTGTGTTATTATTTTTTGTCTGTTACTTTTTGATACTTCGTTCATTATTTACTGATTTATTAATATAGACCAGGGACGGTGTTTCTTTCTTGCACTGTCAACCTTTTTCCCTACTACGGTACTTTTATCTTGTATATTTATTTAATAAAGATTCTCACATTTTTTTTAGCACAATATCGGCTCCATGTTTTTTGTCTCTCTATGATAGACATATGTTTTTGCTTATATTTGGGAGCTCATGTGTGTTATACTTGCTTTTGAGCCAGTTAGATGCAGGTGGTGTGGTGGTTACATTAATCAATAGAGAATTACATTGATACTTTGGGGTCCTCGCCACTGTTTATAGCATCAGGGTTACGCACGTGTTTTTCAATATTATTACTAATAGAATGTATCTATATAAAATGTACCATTTAGAAGATTTGACTATTTGTATATCCATTGTCCCACACATCAGTCAGGCCATTGCCCCTGGTTACAACCACCGTGGCCATGTAGTAGTGGTGGCCGGCTTGCTCCTGTTCAAACCCGCTCTGAGGTAACTGCTGTATTGTGAACGCACATTGCACGAGTATTCGGAGACACATCTTAGGGTTGTAGCATTTTTGCCTGCATTTCCAAAACTCAGAGAAACGGATCATGTTCCAAGATCAATTCATCTCTATGGAGCAGGAACTGTTTATAAAGTCTGCATTTTGGACGGATCCTGACCATTGTGTTTTGGACTGGTAGCGTCCAAAATGCAGGTGTGAAAGTACCCTAAGATGTGTCTGCGCATGCTCATACAATGTGTGTTCACAATACAGCAGTTACCTCAGAGCGGATTTGACCTAGAGCAAGCCGACCACCACTACTACATGGGCGCGGTGGCCATAACTAGGGGCAACGGCCTGACTGATGTGTGTGGGACAATGGATATACAAATAGGCAAATCTTCTAAACGGTACATTTTATATAAATACATTCTATTAGTAATAATATTGGTATGGCTATATCTAACTATACAAACTACATTTGTGAGATGGGAATACCCTTTTAATTGTAATACACTGAGGGGGTCATTTATAAAGAAATACACGCCACTTTTTAGCGTATTTAAGATGCAGTTTTTGCCGCAAAGGTCTCTCTGAAAAGATCCAGTGTATTAGAGCTTCAGTTCCTATGTTGGCCAGCAGGTGGCAGGCCAATATAGGATAACAGCATTTGGAGCTTATACTCAAGTACTTTTGGTGAAGGTCCGCCTACCTGAGTCTGCTGTAGGATGAAGCTCCGAGCTGCAAAACAAAAAAATATATAAGGAGGGACAACACCAGTGGCGTATAGCCTTAATAGTAGTAATGCCCTCTGTGCACTGTGCCCCCTTCAGAGGAATAATGCTCTCTGTGCCCCTTCACATTATCAATGCGCATTGTGCCCCTTTCACATTTGCAATACTCATTGTGCCCCCTTCCAGAATAAAAATGCCCATTGTGCCCTCTCCAGATTAAAAATGCCCATTGTGCCCCCTCCAGAATAAAAATGCCCATTGTGCCCCCTCCAGAATAAAAATGTCCATTGTGTCCCCTCCAGAGTAGAAATCCCCTTTGTGGCCCCTCCAGAATAAAAATTTCCATTGTGCCTCCTTCACATTAGTAATGCCCTCTGTGCCCCCTCCATAGTAGTAATGCCCTCTGTGCCCCCTCCAGAGTAAAAATGCCCTCTGTGCTCCCTCCAGAGTAAAAATGCCCTCTGTGCCCCCTCCATAGGTATAAAGTACTCTGTGCCCCCTCCATAGGTATAAAGTCCTCTGTGCCCCCTCAATACTTCTAAAGTCCTATGTGCCCCCTCCATAGTTATGAAGCCCTCTGTGCCCCCTCCATACTTATAAAATCCTATGTGCCCCCTCCATAGGTATAAAGTCCTATGTGCCCCCTCCATACTTATAAAGTCCTCTGTGCCCCCTCCATAGGTATAAAGTCCTATGTGCCCCCTCCATAGTTATAAAGTCCTCTGTGCCCCCTCCATAGGTATTAAGTCCACTGTGCCCCCTCCATAGTTATATTGTCCTCTGTGCCCCTCCATAGGTATAAAGTCCTCTGTGCCCCCTCAATAGTTATAATTTCCTGTGTCCATTCTGTATTAAAAAACAAACAAACAAACAAAAAACACACACAGCACTACTCACCTTGTCCCGTTCCTGAAGCTCACAGTCCTCCTGTCTTCACTGCATCGAGCTGCAGCACTATGTGGGCAGAGCTTGTGCAGATTTCCAGTCAGCAGGCTCCGCCCACATCGGCTGTCAGCGCAATCTGCGCAGAGTGAATGGTGGAGCAGGAGAAGTCTTCCTGCTTCACCATTCACAGCGCAGCCTCCAGAAGGAGGGGAGGAGCGTGGGGAGCTGAGCGGTGAGTGACATCAGCTCCCTGCGCTCCAGCAATGAGCGCTTCCATCTGCATTGATGGAAGTGCTCATTGCTTCTGGTGCAAGAAAGGGGTTCGGACAGCTGGCAGCCGAATCCGGACCGCGGTCTGCCAGTTGAGTACCCCTGGTATAAGCCATAAAATACTAATTAGTGGATATTGTAGCCTCCTAGAGGAGCTATAAACATTATTACATAAACATTAAAAAAAATAAACATCATCAGCGTGTCCTAAAACACTCGTACTATTAAAATATGAAAATATTTATCCCATATTCACCATTTTTCATCACTTCTCTTACCCCCAAAAAATTGAATAAAATGTGATCAAAGAGTCACACACATTCCAAAATGGTACCAATAAAAACTACAGATCGTCTCACAAAAAATGAGCCCCAACCAGTCAGCAGACATAACTATAAAAAAGGGAAAACAGGGAAGAAAAATGAAAACACAAAAAGGAAAAAGCCTCCAGTATTCATCGGGTTAATCCTAATTCATTTCTCAATTACATAACAAATACATAAATAATCTTCTACAAATAATACAGCATATACAAAGTATATCCAAATGTGATAGACAAATAGTGCCCTATAGAAGAGTATAACATAAATATACACCTAATGTGTAAATATCCATAAAAATCAGCACTATTGTATAAAAACTGTTATTTTTTAAACTATTCCATCTGTGCAAAATAAGTTTCTGTAATCAAAATCAGGGAACCAGCAGAGGCTCACCATGTTTCAAATATACATATGGCTTCAGTGTGTAGTTTCTTCTACTGCGCACGTCACAGTGACATAAGGTCTATGCTATGATGCATGTATCACATAACAAACTCCTATACTCTGTGTGCGCTTTCTTGTGACATGCTTATCACTTAACAGGCCCATATGACATTAGTAGATGATGTATTCGGTGACGTATATAAGTAATTATTCACATGCTCAGTGGACACAAACCAAGTAAATTAACAAGAATTGATATTAGAAATATATAAATTCCTATTTTCATGGAGTTAATATGTTCAAATCAGACTGTCAAATGTACTAAGCATATCATCTAGTAAGTATGGTTAGAAAATATCCAATTGCATATCCATACTAGCGACTGCTATAGTGATCAAAAATTAGCTGCACTCAAACCAATTACCTAATACAACATCTACTAATTTCATGTGGACCTGTCATGTGATATGCACATTGCGAGAAAGTACACGCAACACATGACATGGGGATTTGTTATGTGACGCACACATCATAGTGTAGACCTAATGGGAGTCTGACATGCGCAGTAGAAGAAACTACACGCTGTATGTATATCTGAAACATGGGTGAATTGGCGAGCTTCCACGTTTCCTGATATAGATTACATTTTTTTGCACAGATGGGAAAGTTCATTAATTAACACTGATTATAAAATAGTGCTGTTTTTTAATAGATATTTGCATTTTAGGAGTATATTTATTTCATACTATTCAAAAGAGCACTATTTTTCTAGTACATTTGTATGTATTTTTTTTTGTATTAAAGAATGAAGCAGAACCCAGATTCGTTATGGATTTGTTCTTTAATACAGTTTGGCATGCACTAGAGATGAGCGAATCGATTCGTCAATTCGTTGATTCATATCGAATCTTGGGAATTTTTAGCTACAAAGCGAATTTGTACGCATTCGCTACGTAGTTTGTCCTATAAATTATACGCTATTGCTACGTATAAGTTACTCAATACGCTGTTGCATACAAATTTAATTCATTAGTGATGAAGACTCCTCTCCGGTAGCTCCGTCCCCTTCTCCAGTGCGAGAGGAAGACGAGGCAACTCAGGCAATTAAGATGGCGAGACAGCAAGGCCCCGACTGGGGAGGCATGGTGTGGGGCACCGACCCCTATGAGGAGAAGGAACCGAAGGAGATCTACGTCTCTCAACATGTCCGGCAGCCTAATAAGTTGGTTGAGGTGCCCGCTGAGGTGTTTACTCCACCGGCTAACGCGGTGGAGGCGGCAGGAGTTCCCGCTCCGCCGCGCAAGGACTACTCCCTTCGCCAAAATTTGATGGTCCCCTAAGCTGTCACACATCCTGACCCTCTGGGAATACAAAAAGTTGGTAGAGAAGTGGGTTGTGCAGGTGTTGGAGCACCCACGGTCCGGTGACCCCAAGCTGGAGCGCAGAAAGGGTACCGTTATGTGGTTCAGTGTCGAACGGGGAGTTGGTTTTATCGCAGATGAGGAGACGGCAGAAGAATTATATGTGAACCGCCGTTCTGTAACTCCTTACGCGACCAGCTACTCCTGCAGCGCCCCCGGAAGACTGGAGTGAGGAGGCCCAGGCCGCAGAAGAGGCTCGGTGTTCCCATGAGACTAATGATGGGGCTCTGCGATCTGAGGAGAAATCCCAAGCTCAGCTGGAACCCCTGATACCAGAGTTGCCGCCGCCACCGATCCTTCATGTGGGACAGATGACCACCAACAGTTTTGTGTACCAGCCATCGGTGGTACAATACCAACTGCCATGCCCATGGCAGGTGCAGGCCGCACAGTTCGCCGCTCGCGGAAGACCGTTACCGGAGCCCTTACAGCTGGAGATTCTGTCACCTGTATGCCGGCGGGAGAATCTGTAAAGAGCAAGGCCCA
>ONZH01012340.1:0-13288 GCA_900303285.1 Rhinella marina
ATTTGAAAGCTTGGAATGCCAGCTTTCAATAAAGGTCAGAACTATTTTCTATCTGCTACCAATCCCAGGATACAAAACAAATAATTCCCTAGTTTGGAACCTCGGGACCTTTATATACTTTCACACACATGGGGACAAGCCCCCAAATAAACCCCTACTATAGGTTCCTAAGCTTTTATTAAAACTTAACCTTTATTTGTGTTAGTAAGAATGAGAGTCATCAACAACTAGTGAATTAAAACCTTCAACAGGAGGGCCTGGACTTTTTCTATTATTTGTTTGTCTAGGCCGCATGACCCATAGGAGGGGCTGGTAGACCATAGGAGCACTGTGTGGTGTTCGGTATATGACTATTCCTGTGCGGTCCTAAATTAGCCACACCATTGCCAGTCTATATTATTTTTTTTTTTTTTTTTAAAAACACATCTCTATAGGAGATTGCTCTTAACGCAATGACTGGCACTTTGGTGTAACTACAATGGCCACACATTATTTTAGCCACATTGGTATGCACCTCATATACCTCTATGAAGGTTAATTTTTGTTTTTATAATTTATATATATGGTTGTCTACCTCTGTGCATACCTAGCGTGACTAATCAACACTTTTAGTATTACCAGGGACCATGTGCAGTAACTATTCATATCACCACATATACTTCACTATCCCTGTGCAGTCCTTAACTGGCTGCACCGTAGCTTGTCTGCACTAACATACCAGACCACCCACGCAGTCACTCTTGAATGATTTTTCACACAGCTCACTAGTCCTGTGCAGGCCTTCAGGTGGCTGCACTATTACTAATCTATCTAGTCACCACACACAGTCACCACTCCATGCTCACTAGGTCGCTTGCCCCCTATAGTATAACTATAGATCCCTGCCTCCTGTGCCTTAAAATAGTAGCGCAACCTCTCCCGACATGTTTCGCCGCGATGCGGCTTCGTCAGGGAAGAGAGGATAATGATGTGCGCGCGTAAACCTCCTGTACTTTTTGAGCACACCGGCGCCGCCCCCCTATGCATCTTGCACCTATGTTTGGCCACTACGTCATTTGACGCTGACTACAGGTAACTTACCTTTCCTCCGGCGCATCCAGATCCCCGTACACCAGCGCCGCTCTGTGCGCATCATCACTATGTCATAGGTGGCGTGTCTTCAGTCCGGGTAAGCACGGACTGCTGCCCGACTTCACATCCCCTCTTGCGCATGCTCAAATTTTGACTATATCTTTTTCAATCACCAGAGATTCTTACATAAGGCTGAGTTATTCAGCTTCCACTATAATATTCGTTTTGTGCGAAAAATAATAATAAATAATAGTAATATCGTCTGGTTTATTTATATATAGTCAAAGAGAAGGGGACAATCAGACCTATTATAGGATTTTAGAAATTTTATATAAGGGGTGATATGTGCCTGACAGGAGGTGTTTCACATATTTTGTCAGATTCTCTATTATTTATTCTCTCAACAACAATATACACTTTTTACAATATTGGCATGCCTAGATGAAGGCTGAGAATGAAAACCCCTCATTTAGGCCATTTGGGTTAAGGGATTTTAACCTATAGATCCACTTAGCCTCCTCACGCAACAATAATCTATCCAAATCACCACTTCTTGATCCTAGGGTCATTTTGGTAATACCCCAGAATTTCAATACTTCCGGGTTACCATTATGCACATACGTAATGTGCCTATATAACGGAGTATCTTTTTTTGTATTAATTGCGCTCAGGTGTCCAGATATCCTTCTTCTGATCTCCTGTACAGTTTTTCCTACATAGAGCTTCGGGCATGTGCACGATGCTATGTATACGACACCGCTTGAGCGACAATTAAAATATTCATTTATGGTGTATTCTCGATTGTCAACTGGATTTTCTAAATTTCTTAATTCTCGGGAGGTATTTGCAAAAGGAGCAGTGGCCACACGGAAAAGAGCCTTTGAGGTTTGTTATAGTATTGGTTGTCCTTGTATCTAGGGTCGGTAGAAAGCTATGTACTAGTTCTTCTCTGAGGTTACGTCCCCTTCGATATGTTATACTGGGATAAGTTGTTAATACTGGTCTCAGATCCGGATCGCTCATCAATATTTTCCAGTGTCTTCTAAGGATCCCTTTTATATTATTAGTTTGATTGTCAAAGGTCCCAATGCATCGTATAACCTTTCCTTCACTTTCTTTCTTTTTAGGTACCAATAGGTCCTCCCTTTTCTGGCCTTTGACCTTATTATATGCCTTTATTAAGGTTTTTAGAGGGATATCCACGTGCCTTGAACCTTCGGTACAGTTCACCAGCCTCCTTTTCGTAGGCCTCTTCCGTACTGCAGTTCCTTTTGGCCCTCAATATTGGCCTACCGGTATACCATTTTTTAATGGGACGGGATGCCAACTAGACCAATATAAGAAAACTATTTGTCGATGTTGGTTTACGGAAACTTCTGTTTCCAAGTTGCCTCTTGGGTTCTTATGGATATACAAATCCAGAAAATATATTTTATCCTCATGGATCTCATGTGTGAAATGCATCCCAATACTATTGGAATTTAATATCTTCACAAATTCCTTGAATTTCTGTTGCTCCCCTTCCCAGAAAATCAAAATGTCGTCTATAAAACGCCCCCAAAATGAATGTGCTGTGTATACTGTGACAAAGTATCCGTAAAAACTATGGTGTCCTCCCACCACCAAGAAACAAATTAGCAAAAGTCGGTGCGCAAGGTGTCCCCATCGCGGTACCATTTATCTGTTTAAAGAACTTGCCATTCCATAAAAAATAATTATGTGTAAGTGTAAATTTTAATAATTCCAACACAAAATCATTGTGTTTTTGAAAAATGACACTCTTCGTATCCAGGTAGTATTTTACCGCTGTAAGTCCTAGGTTATGATCAATATTACTATACAAACGCTTCAACGTCCAGACTCGCCAAATATGTTTGAACCTGTTAATGTCACATTGTTTATTCTCGCAAGGGTATCGGTGGTATCTCTAATGTATGATGGTAAGGATGTTACAAAAGGTCTTAATATTGTGTCCACATATTGGCTGGCTGACTGTGTCAATGAGTCATTCCCAGAGACAATTGGACGTCCAGGGACAGGTATCTTTCTCTTATGTACTTTGGGTAGAGCGTAGAACGTTGCGATTGTAGGATTATTATTATATAAAAAATTGAACTCATCTTTAGAGATGAGGTGCTGCTCCTTGCTCTCTTTAAGATAATGTATAACTCCGACAAATATTCTTTTGTGGGATTGCCAGAAAGTATTTCATAGGTCTTTTTCATCAGAGAGTAACCTTTTTACCATTGCTTCATAATCGTTGCGGTCCTGAACAACGATATTCCCACCTTTATCACTGGGTTTTAAGATAAGATCGTTGTTATTCTTAAGTTCATCCAGTGCTTTATACTCCGGTTCTGTCAAGTTGGTAGGAAATTGATGCATTTTTACCTTCAATTGGTTTAATATCCCGTGTAACCATTTCTACGAATGTTTCAATATTTTTATATTGTGAAAATGCCGGAGTCCACTGTGACCTTGGTCTATGTGTAGTTAGTGGAGGTTCGATATCGGAGAGCAAGCCCTCACTCTCTAGTTTGTAACATTCTCTAGGACTTTAAGTGTCCTTCCTCTTTTTGTAATAATTTATTAGTGTCAGAAAACGTGCTTGAATATTGTTTGTGCAGTGCAAGTTTACGTGCAAAAAGATTAATATCCTTAACCCACGAAAATTTGTCAAATTGAGGTTCTGGTGTGAAGGTTAAACCCTTTTTCAATAATGATTCCTGTGTACCTGAGAGGGGGGTCTTAGACAGATTGATGATCTGGGTTTCAGACGTTTGTTCATCTGACAGTTTTCTCTTGGGGGGGATCCTCTCACTTTTGTGGGGTCCCTCAGTTATCTTGCTCATTTTGCATTGTATCCCCATTTTCCCTGTCCCTTAGTTGGACAGTATTCTGGCCTAAAAAAAGGGGGGCAACTGGGAGTCCTGGGCCCATCGGTCCATCATAGGTGCCATACTTATAGAGGAATTCTTGGCTATTATCGATGTCGAGGGATCTTTTCCCATCTGTGCCTGCGAATTCCACATTCGCTGAGCGCATCTGGGTCCAGGGATCAAATTCTCTGAAATGGTTGGTTCCAAACATTGTTGTTTGGACATTGGATATGTTTCTTTGTCCTGAATCCCTTATAGAAGTGGTAGACGGTGAATCCATAGAGCAGACACTGGATGAGGAAAAGGGTCCAGCTGGACGAGGTTCCCCATCCCCTTCCATTTGACTGATACATGGTATAGGATTTGCTGCCCTTTTGGGGTATCGGTTCCTATTATTTTTAACTTTCCTTTTAGTGCCAGTTTTTCTATTATAAGAGCTGATGGTACTTGTTGTTTCTGTTCCTGATGTATCAGACTCTGAAAAAATCGGTGTACCTAATATTCTCGGCGGTTATGATTTTTGCTCTATTTCTCCAGGTGTAAATCCTATCCGTATCAAAGTCTTGTTTGTCTCGAATATATTTTCTATGTTTCCTTTCCTTTATTTCATAATTGAGAGAGTCCAGATTCTTTTTTAGTTTTAACTCCTGAACCCCAAATTCAGTTTGTTGGCTAAAGGTAAGTATTTCCTTCACTTCTTTTTCTAGTTTTTCAGATATATCATTAAAATATTTCTTTTCATAATCTACCATATATCGTATTAGGTTTAGTGAATTCTCCGTCAAAACTCTGTCCCAACCCTTGACAAACTCAGGATCCTCAGTATGCCAATTTGGTCTTAAGGTGCTTCTAAGGCCTCTATATACCAATTTTTGTGAGAGGTAGGTTTCAAAACTTGCTATCTCCCACCATGATCTGTAGTACTGGTTATATGTCTTATTAATGTTTTTAAACGCCGTTTGAATATCTGTATGGCTTAATGGGATCACTTGGTCCGAAAACACTTGACTGGCCTCTAGGGATAATCTGTCATTATTTATTCCCTGAGATAGAAAACCTGCCATAGCATGCCAATTGATGGACAACTATGTGTCCTGAGGGGATTTAATTTAGGGTGATAAACCCAATCTTTATACAAACAAAATAATTCCCCTAGTTTGGAACCTCGGGGACCTTTATATACTTCACACACATGGGGGACAAGCCCCAAATAAACCCCTACTATAGGTTCCTAAGCTTTTATTAAAACTTAACCTTTATTTGTGTTAGTAAGAATGAGAGTCATCAACAACTAGTGAATTAAAACCTTCAACAGGAGGCCTGGACTTTTTCTATTATTTGTTTGTCTAGGCCGCATGACCCATAGGAGGGGCTGGTAGACCATAGGAGCACTGTGTGGTGTTCGGTATATATGACTATTCCTGTGCGGTCCTAAATTAGCCACACCATTGCCAGTCTATATTATTTTTTTTTTTTTTTTTTTTTTTTTTTTTTTTTTTTTTTTTTAAAAAACACATCTCTTATAGGGAGATTGCTCTTAACGCAATGACTGGCACTTTGGTGTAACTACAATGGCCACACATTATTTTAGCCACATTGGTATGCACCTCATATACCTCTATGAAGGTTAATTTTTGTTTTTATAATTTTATATATATGGTTGTCTACCTCTGTGCATACCTAGCGTGACTAATCAACACTTTTAGTATTACCAGGGACCATGTGCAGTAACTATTCATATCACCACATATACTTCACTATCCCTGTGCAGTCCTTAACTGGCTGCACCGTAGCTTGTCTGCACTAACATACCAGACCACCCACGCAGTCACTCTTGAATGATTTTTCACACAGCTCACTAGTCCTGTGCAGGCCTTCAGGTGGCTGCACTATTACTAATCTATCTAGTCACACACACACAGTCACCACTCCATGCTCACTAGGTCGCTTGCCCCCTATAGTATAACTATAGATCCCTGCCTCCTGTGCCTTAAAATAGTAGCGCAACTCTCCCGACATGTTTCGCCGCGATGCGGCTTCGTCAGGGAAGAGAGGATAATGATGTGCGCGCGTTAAACCTCCTGTACTTTTGAGCACACCGGCGCCGCCCCCCTATGCATCTTGCACCTTGTTTGGCCACTACGTCATTTGACGCTGACTACAGGTAACTTACCTTTCCTCCGGCGCATCCAGATCCCCGTACACCAGCGCCGCTCTGTGCGCATCATCACTATGTCATAGGTGGGCGTGTCTTCAGTCCGGGTAAGCACGGACTGCTGCCCGACTTCACATCCCCTCTTGCGCATGCTCAAATTTTGACTATATCTTTTTCAATACACCAGAGATTCTTACATAAGGCTGAGTTATTCAGCTTTCCACTATAATATTCGTTTTGTGCGAAAAATAATAATAAATAATAGTAATATCGTCTGGTTTATTTATATATAGTCAAAGAGAAGGGGACAATCAGACCTATTATAGGATTTTAGAAATTTTATATAAGGGGTGATATGTGCCTGACAGGAGGTGTTCACATATTTTGTCAGATTCTCTATTATTTATTCTCTCAACAACAATATACACTTTTTACAATATGGGCATGCCTAGATAAAGGCTGAGAATGAAAACCCCTCATTTAGGCCATTTGGGTTAAGGGATTTTAACCTATAGATCCCACTTAGCCTCCTCACGCAACAATAATCTATCCAAATCACCACTTCTTGATCCTAGGGTCATTTTGGTAATACCCCCAGAATTTCAATACTTCCGGGTTACCATTATGCACATACGTAATGTGCCTATATAACGGAGTATCTTTTTTTGTATTAATTGCGCTCAGGTGTCCAGATATCCTTCTTCTGATCTCCTGTACAGTTTTTCCCCTACATAGAGCTTCGGGGCATGTGCACGATGCTATGTATACGACACCGCTGAGCGACAATTAAAATATTCATTTATGGTGTATTCTCGATTGTCAACTGGATTTCTAAATTTCTTAATTCTCGGGAGGTATTTGCAAAAGGAGCAGTGCCCACACGGAAAAAAGAGCCTTTGAGGTTTGTTATAGTATTGGTTGTCCTTGTATCTAGGGTCGGTAGAAAGCTATGTACTAGTTCTTCTCTGAGGTTACGTCCCTTCGATATGTTATAACTGGGATAAGTTGTTAATACTGGTCTCAGATCCGGATCGCTCATCAATATTTTCCAGTGTCTTCTAAGGATCCCTTTTATATTATTAGTTTGATTGTCAAAGGTCCCAATGCATCGTATAACCTTTCCTTCACTTTCTTTCTTTTTAGGTACCAATAGGTCCTCCCTTTTCTGGCCTTTGACCTTATTATATGCCTTTATTAAGGTTTTAGAGGGATATCCACGTGCCTTGAACCTTCGGTACAGTTCACCAGCCTCCTTTTCATAGGCCTCTTCCGTACTGCAGTTCCTTTTGGCCCTCAAATATTGGCCTACCGGTATACCATTTTTTAATGGGACGGGATGCCAACTAGACCAATATAAGAAACTATTTGTCGATGTTGGTTTACGGAAAACAATCCCAGGATATGAGCAGCTAAAGCAGCCCTCCCCTCTTCAGTCTGGTTTGCTTTGGGCACTTGCAGCAGCAGAGCTAGGCACTTGGGAGCTGTTTTCCAGCAGAATAAAAGTGCTTTTCCTGGACATGTAAATACAAGACACATAGTGCACATAGGTATAGTCTGGAATGTGTCTACAATCTTCTGTGGAGCAGTGCTCTTAGTTATATAGGTGAAAAACAGGTGAAAGAACTCCCTTTAAAGTGTTTGTCCGAGCGAAATAAAAACTTGGGCAAATATCTGTACATGTGCTGAGCTGCAGACCTCCCTGCTTTTATCTCTGGTTGCAGTGGTAATGTATCATGCACATAGGTCACTGCTGCAGCCAATCACTGGCCTCAGCAGTAAACGTCCTGTATGCAGCTGAGGCCAGTAAATCACTGCTGCAGCCAGGAAAGATGACATCAGCAGTGGAGAGGATGGGAAGCTGAGCGCGTGGAAGTTGGTGAGTATTGACCCTTTTTGCTATTTTCTACATTTGCAGAGGCTGTATGATATTTTTATTTTTATTTAACTGAGACAAGCTATAGAAATCCATTTATTAAAGGGGTAAATAGTGAAATTTTAAAACTTTCCTGCTAGTTTTCCAATCCTCTAGACTGGAGTGTGAGTTTTCAAGCAGTGCATGTAAGAGAAAGTGTCTTTTCCTTAAAAATAAGAACAAACCGATGTAAAGTTAACAGCAGAAAAAGTGGAAATGGTTTCTTAGGTCCTGAACAAAGCAACATCCTGAAAAGTAATCAAGGCCGGAAGAATGGGCATTTTTTTCTTTGTGTCTCAAGAAGAATGATAGACCTATTTCCCCAACTTTTTCCACGTGACTGCTTCTAATTGAAAAGAATGTTATCAAGAAAGTCCCAAAATCTCACTCTGGTGAACGTGCTTCTCATTGTAAATGGTTAAAAAAAATGATATTCTTATCAAACAACTGAAAAAAGACCAGACACAGGGTCCAGTGTGTGATCTAAAATTTTTATATTGGGTATTTTATACATATGAATCTGTATACTGGAACAATATTAGTAAACCAATTTGATGGCCAGGCTGCATACCTTAAAGAAGAACTCCCGACAAAAATTTTATTCCATGTCCTGCTAGAAATGTACATGATATAATCTGTAGTGAATGTAATTTTCTTACCAGTGTCTGAATTTTTGACTTATATCATCCTGAAGTTTCTTATCTGTGTCATGTGACCAGCAATTAGACCACTAACTCACACATAGACTTATGTGTGGACAGGAAGTCTATTCCGTATGTATCCTATGAGACTGAAAGTGAGGCTCCCATAGGAATGAATAGAGCAGTTACTGGCTTTCTGTCCTGGGTCAGTTGGAGGTCAGGGAGTTGGTCACATGACCCAGCCTACAATAAGAAGAGAGGTTTTTACTCACAGAAACAGTCACCTGATAAGAAAATGAACAATCACTACAGATTATATCATGCACCCTTTCTAAGGCTACTTTCACACTACGTTAGCTTAGCACGGATCCGGCACCTAAAGGGTGCCAACGGATCCGTGCTAACGCTATACATGTGTGGAGCCGGAGCAGCCGCTCCGGCCCACACATGACACACATTGAAACAAGACACAGACATACATACAGACATACATACATCATACTCACAATACTCCAGGGACGCCGGCAGAATGTCTTCACGCGCCTCCTGCGCGCAGTGATGACGATTCCCCACAGCCCCTCTGCTGGGCGCAGTGGGGAAACATCATAGCTGCGCAGGAGGCGCGTGAAGACATGCTGCGGCGTCCCTGGAGTATGTGAGTATGTATGTCTGTATGTATGTCTGTATGTATGTATCTATGTATGTAAGACGGAATCGGAATGACCCCCCATTGGAAATCAATGGAGGACAGATCCGGATATCTGGTGTGTCACACCAAATGGATCCGTCCCCATGACTTGCATTGGGGGTCATTCCGGATCCGTCTTGGTGCGGATGCCTGGACCGGAGAGCAAACCGCAGCATGCTGCGGTTTGTCTCCGGTCCGAAGACGGGAACGGAATGCTTTCAGGAGCATTCCGTTGTCTTCAGTTTCAGTTTTTGTCCCCATTGACAATGAATGGGACAAAACTGAAGCGTTTTTTTTCCGGTATTGAGCCCCTATAACGGAACTCAATACCGAATTTAAAAACGCTAATGTGAAAAGTAGCCTAACAGGTCAGAGAATAAAATTTTTGCGGGAGTTCTTTAAAGCTTCATAAACTTGTAATATTCTATAATATTTACTTATATTAGGGTGAAATATTTCCTTGTAAATGATCCAGCAATATCCACAATTCTCATAATAATTCTCAGAATCAGCCCCTAATGTTCTTTAAAAAAAACTGTAGCAAAAAGCAGCATATTCTGGGAAAGGTGACAAACTGGTCTCAGGTCAGTGAGCAGGTGAGTGCAGGTGGACACAGCGAAGAGGCCTCACATTCATTGCTGAGAGTTGGACATCCCCCGGTCAAATCTGATATTGATGGCTGTATCAGTGCTGTAACCCTGGAAAACGTCTTTGGGACTCAAACAGGCCAGGTCATTAAGCAGTTAAAGGAGTTTTCTGAGAATTAAAAATTGATCATCTACCTTTCAGGACAGGTCATCAGTATCTGTTCAGTGAAGGTCTGACACCCAGCACCCCCGCCATTTAGCTGTTTGAAGGGTCTGTGATGCCTCAGAAGAGCACTGTTACCTCTTCAAGGGGTTGTCCCATAAATAATATTCTACATTTTCAAACAAGCACCGTGATGAGGGAATACATTAGTAACTGCAATTAAAAATTTAGTATAGCCACTGAGTTGTTTAGTAAAATCTATATAACATGCTGTTTGTTCCTTATTTTTCTGTCCACCTCTGTAACATCACTGAGGTGGTCGCATATGCTCAGTTTCGCATTTTTCAAACTGCCATATCCATGTCTACTGTAAAAAGCTGTGACAAGGGAGAGAGCTGCAGTAGAAAGGACATGCCCTCTTAGAAAGGACCAAACCCCCTGAGCTGCCAGCTTGAATAAATCTAGCAGAACATCTCCAGCAATAGGTGGGGGGATCTCTGGATCCATGTGAGGTGCAGGGATGGTTCTAGCTTTGTTAGAGTAGGATCAGATTGTCATGCTTTACATTACTCATGGGATGTTCCCTTTCCTACTATACCAAGCACAGTGCCATACATGATATAATAGCTATGACTGGTATTGCACCTCTATCCCATCCCACTACTTTAGGAATTTGAGGGTATTTCTATTGTTTTTATACTTTGGAAATGGACTTGAAAAATGTCTGATCTCACCACTTGAATGGGATTGAGCTGCACGAAGACCATGTGACCAATGGACATGGTGTCATATGCTGAGGAAGAGAACGCAGCGCTCACCAGTTACATATTTCTGCACATGGTCTGGTAATCTTTAGTTTATCCTGTAAAACACACAGTGTATGGGTGTGTATATACTGTGATTAAGTCACAAGGCCAGGGACCAAGTGTAAAAACTCTTCTAAGAGGATGGCTCAGTGGTATTAGACAGAAGACATTATATTTACATTAGTGACAGTAATCAGATTATCAGACTTTCTGGATTACTGGAGGGAAGTAGAAGTACATAAAAAGGTATTTACATAGATACAGATCATCCAAAATGACAAAAAAACTGATTTTCTTGACTATCTGATGCTGGATTAAAGGAATTTTACTTAAGTGAGAAGAAAGAAATAAAAAACACAAGCCTGTAAAGCCCCATTCACAGTTGCACTGGTATTGCAAGGTTATTCTGTTAGCCTATTCTGGCATAAAAACACTGCATGCATCCGTATTTATCTGGCCAAAACCCGACATTTAGGCTGGAAAAGTATCCTGAACACCGCCAGATCCCATTATAGTCAATGGGAATCCAGCGGTACACAGTCGTATCCGGCAATGCTCCGGTAGCCTGATCTTTTCTCGGATCAGAATACCGGATTACCAACACAACTGTGAATGAAGCCTTACATTCGACCATATCTTAAGATTGGGGAAAGGTGCTAATTTCTGTTCATTCTGTTTCTGTTCAAGGAAATATCCATGCTGACTGCAAAGATAGCAATGATTTTTTTTTTTTTTGCTGTTATAGCGCTAACATATTGTACAGCACTCTACCCAATAGGGCTCACAATCTAATTTCCAGATCTGGTGTTAAAGGGGCTGTCTGGGTGTTAGGATAGAAGTGGTTCCTGTGATACAGGTAGTAACTATCTCCATACATACCCATTACATACGCAATGTCCAGGTGTTGATACTAATAAGTGCAGAGATAGCGTTCAGTCTAAAACTCCACAAAGACATCGACAGGTACTGAGTCCACGTCTCCAGAAATAGACTGATGTATGGGTAGACACAGGGTGGAAATAGAGGTCATCATATTAAATATGCAGCGAGCATCAAGGCGTCTGGACGGCTAATGGTTCTGAATTTCTCTCTTGGAACACGACATACACACGGAACCCCCATTCATCAACTTGCTAAACAGTCATGCTAATTGAATGCAGAATACTTTACCGCCGCTGCAGGATCGTTTTCCAGAAGGTCCCTAAGCAGCAGTTTACTTTTATCAAGTAACCATTTATAGCGCTTGTACCCTGACCTCACTGAATGAGCAGAGTTTAAATGATGCCATATGATTACTGGGGTTCAGTTTTATCCCTTCAGTGCTAGTGGGCAAAATGAAACTGGTCTCCATTAATACTATTGGATATAAGACAGGGATCTAGGCACCTGAAATAGCATGACCAAACACTACGGTATTTGGCTCTGAAAATTTTAGACTAAGGAGTCATTGTTGCGCAAATGATTGTTTTTCAGGCTAGAGCCCTGTGAAATAGAGATTTATAAAATAAAATTCTGTAACCACCACTAGAGGGAGCTCAGGAGCTTACTGCATACTATGTTACCAGTCAGTTCAATGTGCAATCAGTATATAGTAAGCCCATACATTATGTCTATTGGGAGCTGCAACGTGTAAAATAAAATATTAGGGGAGGTCATTTATGACCAGATATGCACCACTGGTGCATTAGAATCGGTGACTTTGCAGTGGGGTTACAGTCAGTTGTTTCCTGTGTGGAATGGTTATTAGTGGAGCTATCTGTTGTGTATTGTTTTTTGACAATGTAAGTGCGTATTCGGCACTGATATAAGAAACTATATATACATCTCTTTTCCATAAGAAATTATGCAGTGCCTAATGGTTTTCTTCTTGTCCTACAGGAATTGGTAAGAACGTCATCTGTGACAGGACAGCAACACCCCTTGATGCCTTCCGAATGATGTCTGCTGCCCACTACTATCCCAAGCTTATGAGCATCATGGGAAATGTCTTGAGATTTCTGCCTGCTTTTGTGAAGATGAAGCAGCTGATTCAAGAAGGATATGTTGGGGAACTTCAAGTGTGCGAGGTCCAGGTCCACAGTGGAAGTCTACTAGGAAAGAAATATAACTGGAGCTGTGATGATCTCATGGGCGGTGGGTGGACTACATTCTGTCGGTAGCTACATAATAGACCTCTTGACTTTCCTAACCAACCAGAAAGCAGTCAAGGTTCATGGACTTCTGAAAACCTTTGTGAAGCAGACAGACCACATCAATGGAATACGACAGATAACCAGCGATGATTTCTGCACATTTCAGATGGTGCTTGAAGGTGGAGTGTGCTGTACGGTTACCCTCAACTTTAATGTCCCTGGGGATTTTAAACAAGACGTATCAGTTGTCGGGT
>ONZH01012341.1:0-22540 GCA_900303285.1 Rhinella marina
GGGGACCCCCACAAAGGTTTAAATATCGTTGACCTGTCCTTAGGATAGGTCATCAGTATCTGATCGGTGGGGGTCTGACTCCTTGCACCCCCTGCAGTCAGCTGTTTGAAGGACCTGTGGCACTTGGATGAGTACATTGGCCTTTTCATAGTATAGCAAGCACAGCGCCATAGATTGTATTGTGGCCATGCATGGTATTGCAGCTCAGTTGACGAACCTCATGTCGCCCTGGATCCAGTGGTATAAACCCCTCTACCTTCTGCTGGCACACACATATGTTCATTGTCTTGCAGGGCTGGGACAAAACCTGATCTACGAGAACATAGAACGCGACGGCTGCTCGGGCGACTTCGAGGACATCGGCTGGAGCTCCAGTGAATTTGAGAGCTATAGCGAAGATTCGGAGGCGGAAACGGTGGAGAGGAAAGCGAAACCCGCAAAACCATTTGTAGCTTTTCAGCCTAAGGTACCGTAAGAGGAAATCTATCGCTACGAGCCTTGGCCGCTCGCTTTTATTTCCGTACAGGTCCTGTCTAGGATAACAGTACATTATGGCAGTGTATAAGGAAACATTCCCTCGTCGTGATGGCCCCTACCGTTAGTGCCTTGGGTATACACCCCTATTGTTGGGTCTCACTAGTGTGAACGTGCTGGGACTCACAATGGTGATTTCTGGGTCACATCAGCCTAATTAGGGGGGTGAAGCCAGGGGCTCGTCAGGCTGCCGCCTCGTCATGTGTCTCAGTATCTGTACTGGCTCCATGCACGCGACCATATCCGCAAAATACAGATGTAATCCATGTTGCATACACATTTTGGGGGGGGGGGGGGACCCATTGAATTCAGTGGGTCTGTGGTCTAGAGGAAGTAGGGATGCTGGAAGCACATGGATGATCCGTGTGCTTTCCACATCTGTACGTTGGCTACGCAAAAACATAGAACATGTCAAATGTTCGGCCTAAAAAATGCAGACCGCGGACCCATTGCAGTCAATAGGCCTGAAAAAAATGCGGATGCAACACGGACGGTATCCGTATTTAGCGGATCTGCAATTTGAGGACCGCAAAATACGGTCGTGTGCATGAGGCATTAGGCAGATAGAAACCTTGGTGACAAACCCTGTGGCAGCCATATTGCTTGTCACTTGTCACTGGTGGGGAGTCCAGGCGTTGAGACCCCCCATGATCATCTGAGCACTGTACCCCGATGGGCTCAGCTCTCCACCAAGAGCCAAACATGTGGTGCACAGGTCCATAGATAGACGTAAGAGTCGGTACACTGCTCGCTTTACTCTCCGAGAGCTGAGACGGTTATAGACAAAAGGGGACAGTGCTTCAGTGGTTGATGGTGGTCTCCGCACTGGACCCCCATGTCTTCTGACATATCACTATGAATTGTCAAAAGTTTTATGGAATAAAATGTACCCTTTAACAGTATGCAATGACTTAAAGGGCATCTGTCAGCAGTTTTGTACCTATGACACTGGCTGACCTGTTACATGGGCGCCTGGCAGCTGAAGACATCTGTGTTGGTCCCATGCTCATATGTGCCCGCATTGCTGAAAAAAAGGATGTTTTAATATATGCAAATGAGCCTCTAGGAGCAACGGGGGCGTTACCATTACACCTAGAGGCTCTGCTCTCTCTGCAACTGCTTTGCCCCCTGCACTTTAATTGACAGGACCAGACATGATGATGTTTTCACTGCCTGGTCCCGTCAGAGTGCATAGGGTGCAGCAGTTGTAGAGAGAGCTGAGCCTCTAGGTGTAATGGTAACGCCCCCGTTGCTCCTAGAGGCTCATTTGCATATAATAAAACATCATTTTTCTCAGCAATGCGGACACATATGAACATGGGACCAACACAGATGTCTTCAGCTGCCAAGTGTACATGTAACAGGTCAGCCAGTGTCATAGGGACAAAACTGCTGACAGATGCCCTTTTAAAAGGGTTTTCTGGGATTTTAATATTGGTGACTTATCCTCAGGATAGGCGGGGGTCCGACAGTCTGTCTCCCTGCTGATCAGGAGTTTCAGAAGCTATAACTTCACAGCTCTGTTCATTGTGCAGTATTCACTTCATTAGGAGCAGCGCTCACTGCTGCTGTGACCCACTCCATCCAGGATGGAGTCCTAGCACTGGAGCTGCTCAGAAACTGCTGATGGGCAGGGGTTCGGCTCTGATAAGATATTAGTGGCCTGTCCTCTGGATAGGACTTCAATATTAAAATTCAGGAGCTGACTGGGGCACAGGACTTATTTGCAGTTGCTGAAACCTCATCTTTATATCAGGCAATTGCCTAGAGAGCAATCCCCTAATAAATCGCTGTTCACCTGTCCGTAGAGAAGTTGTAGCAGCGGACAGCACATCACTATAACCCCCTATTCTTCTCTCCATTCACACGATACAGCCGTGTACTACGTCGCCTACTATGGTGGAACCCCTCTTGTAGGGATTTTGTAGATGTCCTAATTTAAAGGGGTCTGTGCTCAGGACAAAGCCAAGGACAGTCCACTCTAGTAGGGCTCGTTAGCAGTAGACACCGTGCTGTGTAATGTCGTCCTCTGTAATCGTGCGGTCACCGACATGAGGTTGACAGTAACCAGACCCAGTGCTCCCCCCATGTACAGGACGGCATCTATCCTATATACGGTAATGCAGGCATCTTCCATACATCACCGGGCAGAAGCAGCGATTGTCCACTCCATATAATGCAGACACATCCTCTCCCCTTTCAAGACCTCTGCTTGCTGTGACCTGATTGACGGAAAATATTCCTACATCCAATGGGTGAAAAAACCCACTAGATCTGATCCTTCCCACAGCTGAGGGTTTGCTCCAATGGTATTCATTCTAGACCATTCTGGACTCCAGACTGATACATTTTATCTTGCCTGCACTGAAACATTGTAACAAGACAGGAGATAGATTTGTGCTGCTGATGTCTGCACATAATCCTTTTCCCTGCAGTAAGTACCTCCTGCTATTCGCTGCTTGTTGCTTTTTTCCTTTCACATGAAGCCGTACCTTAGAGGTTGACTGCTGTGGCTGGCACAGGAGGCATCCACATAGTGCTTGGGCATGTGGAGGTATCATTTATTTTTAATGCAGAGCTGTTACCGTCAGCACGCTCATTGTCCTTTAATTGCCCTTTGCATCCTTGCCTTGCATAGGAAATGTTAAGGATGCAGTTCAGGTAACCACCAGCAGGTGGTGGAGTGACATTGCCGTGTATAGGAAATTTAATGGCTGCAGTTCAGGTAGCCACCAGCAGGGGTCAGGTTTCACCTATTGCTCTGACATTGAAAGACCGGGATGCAGAAACTCAAGTGCTGGATGACATTTTCCTGGGTGTCAGGCAGGGGCGGACATACCATATGTGTACAGGGGCCCAGGAGGTAGAGGGCCCACTGTTGCCTTAAAAGTTGCTATCTGCTGCCTATTATACTGTATGTAATGGGCTGAGCTAAGGAATTTCATTCTCAGGCATCTGTGGATGGCTAGAGAGGTATTGAGGGTCTCTAGTTAGCGATTTGAGCGCAAGGGGCCCTCTCCTGTCTGTGTCTGCCATTGGTGTCAGGTTGGAGTTTGTTAATATTAAACCAGATTCCTCCATTTGGCTCAGGTGATGACTGAGTTATCACATTATTACAGCTATGACCCATGGACATTCCTTGGCTTTGTGTGTGAGTACGGAACCTGGGGGCCCCCTAGTGGCAGATAGTGGTATTTCTCTGCCTGCACAGTAGGAAGTTTTTGATATATATGACAGACGTGCTTTTCACTGCTGTACATACACTTTACTCCCTGGGGATTGCACATGCACACTTGTACCACAAGATGTCGCTCATGCACATAATTCAAGACACTGCCAGGTAATGAACCAGACACCTCTGGTAATGAAAGGGGATGCACAGCAGGCGGTATTATTACATATTGAATGCTGCGGCATCGTTGGATTCAATGCTTTGTCCTCCAGGAACCCCAGCCGGACATGTCTTAAGGATTCTCAGTGATTTCATTAGTTTTACACAAGTGTATTACGGACATATCGCGCTGACAACTGTCCGGGTGGACTGCCTGTCTCCAGAGCTGAACTCACAGTTATGTATCCACACAGACCTCTTTGGGGCTGAGTCTGGGCCGTATTCAGTATGATGCCCCATATAAATGTCCAATGCCCCCATCCACCCCCCATAAGTGGATGTGCCCCACATAAGTGCTATTCAGTGTGATGCCCCCATAAGTGCCCTATTCAGTGTATGCCCCCATAAGTGTTCCATTCATTGTGATGCCCCATAGAGTGCCCAGCCCCATTCAGTGTGATGCCCCATAAGTGCCCCCCATTCAGTGTGATGCCCCATAAGTGCCCCATTCAGTGTGTGATGCCCCATAAGTGTCCCATTCAGTGTGATGCCCCCATAAGTGCCCCTTGAGTGTGATGCAGTGTGTGTCCCATTGAGTGTGATGCCCATAAGTGTCCCATTGAGTGTGATGCCCCCATAAATAGTGTCCCCCATTGAGTGTGATGCCCCCATAGTGTCCCATTGAGTGTGATGCCCCATAGTGTCCGCATTCAGTGTGTGGATGCCCCCTGTGTCCCATTCAGTGTGATGCCCCCATAAGTGTCCCATTCAGTGTGATGCCCCCATAGAGTCCCATTCAGTGTGTGATGCCCCATAAGTGTCCCATTCAGTGTGATGCCCCATAAGTGTCCCATTCAGTGTGATGCCCCCATAAGTGCCCCCATAAGTGGTCCCAGTGTGATGCCCCCATAAGTGTCCCATTCAGTGTGATGCCCCATAAGTCCCATTCAGTGTGATGCCCCATAAGTGTCCCATTCAGTGTGATGCCCCCATAAAGTGTCCCATTCAGTGTGATGCCCCATATGTGATGCCATAAGTGTGCCATTCAGTATGATGCCCCTATAGTGTGAATGCCCCATTGAGAGTGTGATGCCCCATTGTGCCCCATTGAGTGTGATGCCCCCATATATGTGCCCCATTGAGTGTGATTATGCCCCCATATGTTGCCCATTGAGTGTGAGCTGTGATGCCCCATATGTGCCCCATTGAGCTGTGCCCCCATATGTGCCCCATTGAGTGTGTGCCCCCATATGTGCCCCATTGATGTGTGCCCCATTGCCCCATATGTGTCCCATTGAGTGTGATGCCCCCCATTGAGTGTGATGATATGCCCCATTATGTGGATGCCCCCATAATGTAAATCCCATAAGTGCCCAGTGATGCCCCCATAAGCCATTGGGTGTCCATGTGATGCCCATCCCATGGTCTGGCCCCCCATATGGTGCTTGTGCGTGTGATGCCCCATGTGTTCTTGTGTGTGATGCCCATCCACCCCATAGGCCGCCCCAGATGCCCCATAACCCCCCATTCATGACCCCCCCCCATAAGTGCCCCATTGCCCCATTCTTAGTTCCCATAGTACCTCACCTTCCTTTAGTGCCCCTTCAGTATAGATGAAAGCCCTCATACATCCCTCTACTAGTATGAGTCCTCCATAAGTGCCCCCCATAAATGTCCAACCCACACGTATGGGCCCGGATAGGCGCCCCCACACCCGGAGTATGGGCCGGATAGGCCCCACACAGTATGAGGCCGGATAGGCGCCCCACACAGTATGAGGCCGGATAGGCGCCCCACACAGTAATGAAGGCCGGATAGGCGCCCCCATATAGGCCGGATAGGCGCCCCACACAGTATGAGGCCGGATAGCCCCCACACAGTATGAGGCCGGATAGGCGCCCCACACAGTATGAGGCCGGATAGCGCCCCCACACAGTATATAGCGACTATGAGGCCGATAGGCGCCCCCCCACACAGTATGAGCCCGATAGGCGCCCCCACACAGTATGAGGCCGGATAGGCGCCCCACACAGTATGAGGCCGGATAGAGGCGCCCACACAGTATGAGCACAGTATGAGGCCGGATAGGCGCCCCCACATATAGAACACCGTATAGGCGCCCCACACAGATGAGGCCGCCAGTATGAGCCGGATAGGCCCCCCCAACAGTATGAGGCCGGAGGCGCCCCCACCAGTATAGGAGGCGAGGCGCCCCACACCGGATAGGCTATTAGGCGCCCCGCAGTATGAGGCCGGATAGGCGCCCCCACAATTATGAGGCCGATAGGCGCCCCCACACAGTATGGCCTCCCCCCCCTCACAGTATAGGCCGGATAGGCCCCCCCACACAGTATGGCCGAGGGCCCCCACAAGTATGAGGCCGGATAGCGCCCCCACACAGTATGAGGCCGGATACGCCCCCACAAGTATGAGGCCGGATGACGGGTGGGGCCCATTCAGTATAAGCCCCATAAGTCCCCATACACGCTATGCCTCTTTAGTTTGAATACTCGCTATCCCCCGTTAAGGTGCAGCGCGTCTCTCTGGTCTCCGTCTCGCTGTCTGTGGCTCCACACCGCAGGTACGATGACATCCTGTATTTCACCTGCCTGCGCCGAAAAACTGCAGCCGGGGAAATGGTGGAGCGAAAGCGCACATTGAATGATGCTTCCCTCCTGGGACCATGGAACAGAGGTCGAAATTCTGGACTGTCCCGCTGGATGTGGGAAAGGTGAGAGACATGGTTTGGGTCATTAGACCTATGGTCGGGGCACTTGGCTATAATATGGGCACCCATGATACTCTTGTGTGAAAGCGGCTGTAAGGCTCCCATTAAGACAACTTATCTATAGTGGACTGACCGCTGGGGCCCCCACCGATCATGAGGGCCCATGAATACATGCTCTCGGCCATCTCCGCTAGCCCGATAAACTGAATAGAACGCATTTGTGACCGACTCTATATTCAAATGGAGAGAATGGGCAGCAGGGCCCCAGTGGTCAGACCCCGACCATCAAACACTTATTCCCTTGGTTGTCTTGGGACAACCCCTTTAAGACATGAGATGTTGGGGTTCCTTGAGGACTGGTTTGGGTTCTCCATACTCTGTCATTATGTAACACCACTTACAGGCTGATACAGGGTACTACAAGACAAGACTCCATCCCAACAATTGTGAGCGACTGATTTTGGCCCCTGGTTTCCATCTCCCCAGGGCCTCTTCTGATCTACGGGGAGGAATATATTAGGTTGTCCTTGTTTTTGTATAACTTTATATGTTCTGTGTTCTTTACATGTTACGTGTTGCCGGTAAGTCGGGTATGTACATGTTGTTACTATGTAGCACTGGGGTTAACTCTTTACTAACTGCGGGGTGTTGCTGCTGCTCTGTGCTCACTGCTTGGCTTACGCTGCACTCTCTCTTTCCCTGTCTTCCTGCTTGTCTTGCTTTCCGCCTGCAGCTTTCACCAGATCTTAATAGACTAAAGGAGAGGTACAGCCAGACTAAGAGAGACCTCCTGGCTCTTAGGGTCAGGAAAAGAGACGTCCGAGAACTGAAACACAGATACGACAGCAAGGTACAATCTCCATCCTCCATTCTGCTAAAAGAGGCTTCATATGTTTCATCAACCCATTACTCTGCTGGCAGAACCCCAAATATACAGGTCAACCTGCTGGTATAACCTGGGTATCTCCTGTATATAATTATATATGTACAGCTGGTATAAGTTATACATCTTCTGTATATAGTGATATAGAGCATGCTGGTATAACCTGGGTATCTCCTGTATATAATTATATATGTACAGCTGGTATAAGTTATACATCTTCTTGTATATAGTGATATGGACCATACTGGTATAACCTGGGTATCTCCTGTATATAATTATATATGTACAGCTGTATAAGTTATACATCTTCTTGTATAATAGTATGGACATAACTGGTATAACCTGGTATCTTCCTGGTATAATACTTATTATATATGTATACACTGGTATAATGTATAATATGTACAGCTGTATATTATACATCTTCTGTATATAGTGATATGGACATGCTGGTATATAGTGATATATTATGTATAACCTGTATATAATAATATACATATATATGTACAGTGATTATTATCGCATATTCCTTCTTGGTATTGCTCCTGGGTATGTAATAATTATATTGTAGTTATAAGTTATACATCTTTTTATATATGATATGGACCATGCTGGTATAACCTGGGTATCTCCTGTATATAATTATATATACAGCTGGTATAGTTATACATCTTCTGTATATAGTGATATGGAGCATGCTGGTATATACCTGGGTATCTCCTGTAATATATTATATATGTACAGCTGGTTAAGTTATACATCTTTTGTATATAGATATGGAGCATCTGGTATAACCTGGTATCTCCTGTATATAATTATATATGTACAGCTGGTATAATTACATCTTGTATATAGTGATATGGAGCATGCTGGTATAAACCTGGGTATCTCCTGTATATAATTATATATGTACAGCTGGTATATTTATCATCTTTTGTATATGTGATATGGAGCATGCTGGTATAACCTGGTATCTCCTGTATATATTATATATGTACAGCTGGTATAAATACATCTTCTTGTATATAGTGATATGGAGCATGCTGGTATGGGTATGCTCCTGTATATAATTATATATGTACAGCTGGTTAAGTTATACATCTTCTTGTAATATAGTGATATGGAGCATGCTGGTATAACCTGGGTATCTCCTGTATATAATATATATGTACAGCTGGTATAAGTTATACATCTTCTTGTATATAGTGATATGGAGCATGCTGGTATAACCTGGGTATCTCCTGTATATAATTATCATATGTACAGCTGGTATAAGTTATACATCTTCTTGTATATAGTGATATGGAGCATGCTGGTATAAACCTGGGTATCTCCTGTAATAAATTATATATGTACAGCTGGTATAAGTTATACATCTTCTTGTATATAGTGATATGGAGCATGCTGGTATAACCTGGGTATCTCCTGATATATATATGTATATGGATGCTGGTACAGTATCATGATATGGGTATCTATATCATCATTCTGTATATAGTGATATGGAGCATGCTGGTATAACCTGGGTATCTCCTGCTATATATCATAATATATATGTACAGCTGGTAATTTATACATCTTCTTGTATATAGTGTATATGGAGCATGCTGGTATAACCTGGTAGCCGTAATAATCCTGGTTATAATATTATATATGTACAGCTGGTATAAGTTATACATCTTCTTGTATATACAGCTGGATATGGTAGTATAAGTATATGGAGCATGCTGCTCTGTATAATATATATGTACAGCTGGTATTAACCTGGGTATCCCTGTATATAATCCTGTAATATGTACAGCTGGTATAAGTTATACATCTTCTTGTATATAAGTGCTGATATCTGGGTATATCTTATATGTAATTGGTACCTGGGTATCTCCTGTATATAATTATATATGTACAGCTGGTCTTATACATCTTCTGGTATAAGCTTATACATGCTGTATAAACCTGGTATCTCCTGTATATATCAAATACACTCATCTTCTGTATATAATATGGTGTACCCTGTATTGGTTATCCCCTTTATCCCTGGTCTACAGTCTATGTATTGCTGGGACTTGCTTACTACTCGTGGTCCTGTCTGTGTGATCTGAAATAGGGCTCCAACGAGTACTCGAGTAACTCGACACAGAAAAATCCTTTGTTTGTGTCATGTGACCACGGAGTTTGAGTGAAGTGCTTGCTATTACTCACAGCTCCGTGGTCAACCGCCGGCCCGCACTGTCTTGCACTGTATCCTGACACATCGTCAGGACATAGGACATGTAAGCGCACACTATGACCTGGCGCTGAGTAACGTCAGAAGGACAGTGCAGCACACGAAGAAGAAGATGGAAGATCTGTGGAGTGTTGGTGGTGCCCCTACAGGAAAGGTAAGTATTTCACTGGGACTGATGGCTAGGAGTGGAGATGGTGGCACTGGGGAAGCTGAGGGCAAAGAGGACTGATGGCATGGGAGGGTGATGGCACTATGGGGATCTGATGGCACAGAGGACTGATGGCACTGGGGGAAGTGATGGCATGGAGAAGGGCTGATGGCATGGGGTGATGTCAGAGGACTGATGGCACTGGGGGGTGATGTCATGGAGGACTGATGGCACTGGGGGAGCTGAATGGCACCAAGGACTGATATCATGGAGGAGTGATGCACAGAGGACTGATGCATGGGGGGGGGTGATGTCATAGAGGACTGATGGCACTGGGGGGAGCTGATGGCACAAAGGACTGATGGCACTGGGGGAGCTGATGGGACAGAGGACTGATGGCACTGGGGGGAGCTGATGGGACAGAGACTGATGGCACTGGGGGGAGCTGATGGCAGAGGACTGATGGCACTGGGGACTGATGGGACAGGCACTGAGGGAGACAGGGGATTGAAGGGACAGATGGAACTCTGAGGTTGATGACTGACAAGTCACGGGGGAGCTGGAGTCGTTATTCTTATCTCTAGGTGACGAATCAGCATCTGGGTGAGGGACCCGTGGAGCTGTTGTGGCGGCCATATTGGGTGTCACCCAACTTTCCCAAAAATGGATATAACAAAGAAATGTCCGAAAGAATACAGCACAACTTTCAGCAGAGGAGGACGGAGGATTAACATTTAGATGGATTTTAAAAAAAAAATTTTTAAATTTCAATGCATTGCTACTAACAACACTGTGGGGGAGGGGCTCGGATATTGGGGTGCATGGTGGAGTCCTGTCTGTGCGGTGTATGGTGTAGTGTCGGCTCAGCTGCTGGGCGGCCGCGGCTCCGCTCACAGCTCTTTATTATATCTGACAAGTGAAACCTAATTTAATGATTTAATGATCCATCACTGATAGGCTGTAAATTAATAGCGGACCCGGGAGAGACGCCCCATACCCCCCCCCCCCCCACAGCATATGCGCTGCCCCCCCCCCCCACAGCATATGCGCTGCCCCCCCCATAGTCACATATATTAATGTACCGTGTCATGTTCCTGTGATCATACGTGTGTATTGTGTCCTGTTATCATACATCACCCCCCTCGTCCTGTCACAGTGATATATCACTACCAGCATGCAGATGGAGTATTTTCTGTCCCGCAGATGACGCAGTTGATGAGAGCAGCTCGTAGCGGCACTAAGGACGGACTGGAGAAGACGCGGATCGCCGTCATGCGCAAAGTCAACTTCCTACAGCGCAAGGAGACGACTGGTACGAGGTTTTTAACTCGGCTTTACTTGCATTGCAGTTTCACAGCTCAGTCTCTATATAAGGGCTCATTCACATGGCCGTATGCTGTCTGCAAAAATACGGATCCGTTTTTTTTTTTTTGCGGATTAGACGCAGGCCCATTCACTTCTACAGGGCCCTTTTCTTCCGTTCTACGGCTCCACAAAACAAGTAAAACTTTTCTTATACTTGTCTGTGAAAATCAGGACGTGGCCCCATTGAAGTCTAAGTCTAAGGTTCGCAAAAATGTGGAATGCAATACGTTTTTTGGCGGACATGCCGAACTGTCCACAAAAAAACGGATCTGCATTTTTGCGGTCAGCATATAGCCGTCTGAGTGAGCCCTAAAGCTGAGCTTTTGCTTTACGTCATGGGTTATACTGCAGTCACATCCAGAGCTGCATTCACAATTCTGCTGGTTTATACTCCAGTCACATCCAGAGCTGCATTCACAATTCTGCTGGTTTATACTCCAGTCACATCCAGAGCTGCATTCACAATTCTGCTGGTTTATACTCCAGTCACATCCAGAGCTGCATTCACAATTCTGCTGGTTTATACTCCAGTCACATCCAGAGCTGCATTCACAATGCTGCTCTAGTCACATCCAAAGCTGCGTTCACAATACTGTTGCTACTTGTTGCATTTGCAATAATACTGTTACATGTCATATACTTCAGTCACATCCAGAGCTTCATTCATAATGCTGCTGTTTCATTTTATATACTCCAATTGCATCCAAAGCTGCATTCGTAATGCTGATGTTACAGTTCATGTATTCCAGTCACATCCAGAACTTCATTTACAATATTGCTGTTACATGTCATTTACACTAGACACATGTAGAGCTGCATTTACAGTACTGCTGCTACATAATGTCGTATACTCACATCCTGAGCTTCACTAACAATACTGTTATATCAATGTCACATCCAGAGCTGCGTTCACTATACTGCTGTTACATGGCCTATTCTCATTACAACTAAAGGTGCCTTTACAATGGCACTGTTACTTGGCACATGCTTCAGCTGCATTTACAATACTGCTGTTACATTTCATATACTCCAGTCACATGCAGAGCTGCATTCACAGTACTTCTGTTACATAAGTCTTATACACCAGTCACGTCCAGCTGTTACATCAATGTCGCATTCAGAGCTGCGTTCTCAATACTGCTGTTATATTTCCTATACTCCCGTCACATCCAGAACTTTATTCCCAATGCTGTAGTTACACATCGTACTCTCCAGTTGCATCCAGAGCTGCATTCACAATGCTACTGTCTTGTCCTCTACTCCAGTTACATCCGGAGCTGGATTTGCAATACTGCAGTTATATTTCCTATTGACCAATCACATCCAGAGCTTCACTCACAATACTGCTGTTACATATTGTATACTCCAATTGCATCCAGAGCAGCATTCATAATGCTGCTGTCATGTGCTCTACACCAGTTACATCCAGAGCTGCTTTTGCAATACCGCTGTTATAGTTCTTATTGTCCAATCACATCCAAAGCTTCACTCACAATGCTGCTGTTAGACATTGTACACTCCAGTTGCACCCAGAGCTGCATTCACAATGCTGCTGTCACATGTCCTCTACTCCAGTCACATCCGGAGCTGGATTCAAAATACTGCAGTTATATTTCCTATTGTCCAATCACATCCAGAGCTTCACTCACAATACTGCTGTTACATATTGTATACTCCAGTTGCATCCAGAGCTGCATTCACAATGCTGCTGTCATGTGCTCCACTCGTTACATTCAGAGCTGCGTTCACAATACTGCAGAAATGTTTAACAGTTGGTATAAGCTTGTATGCGATTGTGTTGAAGCTGCAAAATTCTGTAGAGGAAGTTCTCTGTATCACTGTAAAATCCATTGAGTCCTATGTCTTCCAGAATACAGGGCCCTATGGAGCTTGCGGAGTGCAGCTCTGGATGTGACTGGAGTATAGATGAGTAAAGTATAGGATATCTGTATTAAGTACAGGGAAGAAGGGCGTGGCCCTTGTGGTGGGGCCCCTTGAGACGACGGCACATTGTGTTATGAACAGGGAAGTGATACTTGAGTCACGGTGGAAACCTCCAGAGTCAGCACCCGGGACGCCACCTCCCGCTCTTCCTCCCCTTGTCCTCAATCAGTGCAGCCCTGTCTCCCGGCCATGTACGCTGAGTCCCACACCAGCAGCATGGCCCTGAGGCTCGGCCTGGCCCAGGGGATGGTCCGACCCAGCAGGTGGTTCCGGAAGACGCTCTCTAAAAAGCACCCGTCAGAGAGCAACCACAGTTTAGACGAGAGCATCTCCTCGGGTAACCGTTGCCCCCCTCCTCCGCCGCTCGCCCCGACCTCCTCCCGCTCCTTCACGCCATCTTTCTTCTTGCAGGAGACTCCGAGGAGGAGGAGATGGGGTTCCTGGAGGTGAGCGGTCTGGAGCTGGACATGACCGCCCCGCCATCAGAGCTGGGGCCGATGCCAGAGGGTCTCAGTGCCCAGCAGGTAAGAGCGGTGCCGTGGTGGTCGTGCCGGACTCTGTGCTGGACGCAGGTGACGGAGCATGTGCATCTTCCAGGTCCTGCGGCGTCACATCCTGTCCTCCATCGTTCAGAGCGAGCGGAGTTACGTGGAGTCCTTGCAGCGCGTTTTACAGGTGAGTCCTGGCGTCGCATATCCACTCAGGACCGTGTTTATCCTGATCTTTCTGGTGCTGTGAATAGAATGCCAGATCCACAGTGAAGACTGACACTCTAAGAAGTAAAAGCGAAAGAATGGAAAGCTAGACTTCTGTCCTGATTGGGGGCTGTGGAAAGCTGGGTGGTGACCCCTCTGGGGGCAGTAGTCAGCAGTAGTCACCCGTGTAGGAGACCAGGACGACTTGGAGCGCTATATGACGGGATACAGGGAGGGGGATGAGTCGGTGTGGAGCATTATATGACATGTGGCGTAATAACAGAAGTGAAAATGTCTGCAGTCAGCAGTTACAGGAGGAGTGATCCAGAGTGAGGGCCAGGGCGTCCTGCTCCATGGACTACTCTCATCATCCTCATCATCTTCCAGGATTACCGCAACCCCCTGCTGGAGATGGAGCCCAAACTGCTGAGCGCCCGGAAGTGTCAGCTGGTCTTCTCCCGGGTGAAGGAGATCCTGCACTGCCATTCCGTCTTCCAGATCGCACTGTCCTCCCGCGTCGCAGAATGGGACTCCTCTGAGAAGATCGGGGACCTGTTCGTGGCCTCAGTGAGTGGTGCTCCAGGAGAGCGTGTCACATGAGCTTAGATACAGCACCTCCTCAGGCAGTATCACACATGATAGGATTAGATATATAGCTCAGCAGACAGTTTCACATATGATAGGATTAGATACACAGCTCAGCAGACAGTATCACATATGATAGGATTAGATACACAGCTCAGCAGACAGTATCACACATGATAGGATTAGATACAACAGCTCAGCAGACAGGGCCTCACATAATAGACTTAGATACATTACCTCATCAGACAGTATCACACATGATAGGATTAGATCCAAGGCTCAGCAGACAGTATTACACATTATAGGATTAGATACAGCAGCTCAGCAGACAGTATTATACATGACAGGCTTAGATACAGCGGTTGAGAAGACAGTATCACACATGTTAGGCTTACTGTCTGCTGAACTGCTGTATCTATCACACAAGCTTAGATTCAGCAGCTTAGCAGGCAGTATCACATGTGATAGGTTTAGGTACATCAATGCAGCAGACAGTATCACACATGATAGGATTAGATACAGCAGCTCAGCAGACAGTATCGCACATGATAGGATTAGATACAGTGGCTCAGCAGACAGTATCACACATGATAGGATTAGATACAGCAGCTCAGCAGACAGTATCACACATGATAGGATTAGATACAGCAGCTCAGCAGACAGTATCGCACATGATAGGATTAGATACAGTGGCTCAGAAGACAGTATCGCACATGATAGGTTTAGATACACAGCTCAGCAGACAGTATCGCACATGATAGGATTAGATACAGTGGCTCAGCAGACAGTATCGCACATGATAGGATTAGATACAGTGGCTCAGCAGACAGTATCACACATGATAGGATTAGATACAGTGGCTCAGCAGACAGTATCGCACATGATAGGATTAGATACAGTGGCTCAGCAGACAGTATCACACATGATAGGTTTAGATACAGCAGTTTAGTTTCCAGGATCCGCAGATTTTCCAGATCTTCTCTTAGAACGATTCCTGGTCCTTCTCTTCTCTTGCCGTCTCTCAGTCACTCTCCTGTCTGTTCTCTGCTCCTCGTCTTACGTCTCACCCTCCTTCTTCTTCCAGTTCTCCAAGTCCATGGTGCTCGATGTCTACAGCGACTACGTCAACAACTTCACTAATGCCATGACTCTAATCAAGAAGGCCTGTCTCACCAAGCCGGCCTTCCTGGAGTTCCTGAAGGTGAGAGCCGCCCTGCCACCTGGATCTTCTCATTTCTGTCATCTCATGGTCTTATGGCCAGGAGATGCTGGGAGTTGTAGTTTCCCAATGCTTGGAGAAGCCTAAGTTTCCAGTACTGTAGACTGACCCCATGTCTGTCGCTTACAGAAGAAGCAGGCGGCCAGTCCGGACAGGGTGACCCTCTATGGACTGATGGTGAAACCCATCCAGCGCTTTCCTCAGTTCATTCTACTTTTGCAGGTAAGCTGGTTGTCCCCCTATTCCCCGGCTCCCCCACCCCCCATTATCCCCTCCCCAATCTGTCACTGATGGCCATGTGCTGCAGGACATGTTAAAGAACACGCCTCGGGGTCATCCGGACCGCCTGTCCCTTCAGCTGGCGCTCACGGAACTGGAAACCCTGGCGGAGAAGCTCAACGAGCAGAAACGACTTGCAGACCAAGTGGCCGAGATCCAGCAGCTGTGCAAGAGTATAAACGACCGCAGCACGCTGTACAAGGTGAGATACCGGGGTGTGCAATCCAAAATAGGGGGGCCCATCCTGTTACTGGGACTGGAGACCCTGGTGATCCTGATCACTCTGAGGAGGACACCATCAAGTTTGGGCCAATCCCTGCTCACTTTTAACATTAGGATGTCTGAGCAATAAAGGTAGACCTGCTCTTACTGCCCCTGCTGGTGGTACAAGAAGATGGGGTGCACTTAAAGAGGACCTTTCACCTCTCCTGACATGCCTGTTTTAATAGCTTCATACATTCCCCACGTACTAACAATTCTGGAACATCTATTCTTATGTCTGTATGTTGTGCCATTCCTTTATTATTTGCACTAGAAGTTATGAATGAATTGCTATCAGTCTGCAGTAAGGGTACAGAGGGGAGGTAACCAGTTGGGGGTGTGTACCTGCACAGTCTGAGAATGGCAGCACTGATTGGCTAGTCAGTCTGTGCAGGTACACACCCCCAACTGGTCACCTCCCCCCTGTTCCTTTACTGAAGGTAAATAGCAATTCATTCATAACTTCTAGTAGGAATAATAAAGGAATGACACAACATAGAGCCATAAGAATAGATGTTCCAGAATTGTTAGTACGTAGGGAATGCATGGAGCTATTAAAACAGGCATGTCAGGAGTGGTGAAAGGTCCTCTTTAAAGGCTATGAACACCTTTTGGGTGCAATGTTTTTTTTATTATTGCATTGTACTCATTTTGAGCTAAAAATATATTTTTTAATTGGTCTTTATTAAAAATATGGAGCCCTTTTTTCTGTACAGAGCTTTGGATTTTCTGTCTTTTCCATCAGTTGGGGAGCTGACAGACTCCTTATCTCTGCTCTCTGACCTTATAGATGCTCATTATAACTCAGCTCTTATCTTACTAAGAATGTGGCTTAAATAAGTGTTTATGACGTCTCAGGAGTTTAGAGATAAGGGTTATTACATGAGGGCACAAAGTGAAAGTACCAGTCACACAGCTAGAAAAACAGTTAAACTTTTGTGACAGAACAGCTCAATATTTTTAATAAAGGCCAAATGAAAAAAAATATTTTCAGCCAAAAATGAGTAAAATGCCATCAGTTGAAAAAAATTAAAGGGGTATTCTCATCTTAGACAATGGGGGCATATCGCTAGGATATGTCTCCATTGTCTTATAGGTGCGGGTCCCACCACTGGGACCTGCACCTATATCGAGAACACTGCTCCCATAGAAATGAATGAGAGCACACCGCGCATGCACGACCACCGCTCCCATTCATTTCTATGTAGCCAACGGAAATAGCCGAGAGTCCCAGTGGTGGGACCTGCACCTATCAGACAATGGGGTCATATCCTAGCAATATGCCCCCATTGTCCAAGATGGGAATAACTCTTTAAAGGGGTTCTGCAGTTTTTTAAAACTGATGATCTATTCTCTGGATAGATCATTAGCATCTGATCGGCGGCGGTCCGACATCCGGGACCCCCGCCGATCAGCTGTTCAGCTGTCTGTTTACCGCAGGCCCAGTGACGTCACGACTAGCCATCACTGGCCTGGGCGGGGCTAAGCTCTGTTCACATGAATGGAAGCTTAGCCCCGCCCAGGCCAGTGATACTAGTCGTGACATCACTGGGCCTGCGGTAAACAGTGAGAAGGCCGCGGCGCTCCTGGAGCGCCACTGCCTTCTCAAACAGCTGATCGGCGGGGGCCCCGGGTGTCGGACCCCTGCCGATCAGATGCTGATGATCTATCTAGAGGATAGATCATCAGTTTTTAAAAACTGTAGAAACCCTTTAAGTTTCAGTCTGTCTGCAGAGATCTTGCATTCAGTTTCACACTGAACTCGTCAGGTTGCTGCTCTGACGGCCGGATGTGTAGCCCTTATCTCTGAAGTCCTGACAGCTCATAAACACTCATTACAGCTAAACTGATATGAACATGGCCTTAAATAAATGTCTGAGCTGTCAGGAGTTCAGAGATAAAGGTTTATACATCCATCCGTCAGAGCAGCAACAGGATGGGTTCAGTGTGAAACTGACAGCAAGATACTCTGCAGATAGACTGAAACTTAACCCTATAGAACAAAAACTGCTGAAAATCTTTAATAAAGACCAAAATGCTGTCATAAAAATGATGCCCCTAAAGATGTTCATAGCCTGTAAAACGCATCTATCAGCAGGATCAATCCTTATTATGACGCCTAGATTCAAAACTTACCCTTCTTCCCTTTATCTGTTGCTACATTTAGGAGAAATACCGGTAAATGTTTTTTAAATATGCAAATTATGGCTTAAGTGCACTGAGGGTGGGCCCTAGCTACTATGTGCACCTTGGCTCCTCTGCTTTGCTTCCCCGGTCACTCCCACTTGCACTTGATTGACAGGATCAGGTGGCGAGGGGAATGTCTAGGTAAACAGAGGAGAGGAGTTAGGTTGCACCTAGTGACTAGGGCTCTCCCTCAGTGCACTTAAAGGGGTTGTCTCATCGTGGACAATGGGTGCATATTGCTAGGATATGTCCCCATTGTCTTATAGGTGCGGATCCCACCGCTGGGACCCGCACCTATATAGAGAACACGGCCCCGAAAGTGAAGGAGGGCGCACTGCGCATGCGCAGCCACCCTCCATTAATTTTCTATAGGATTGGCGAAAAAAGCCAAGTGCTGTCTTTCATTCACTTCTATGGGGAGCTGGCTTGGTGGCGGACGGACCAGAGTCGTCCAGCCACCACCTTTTGGGGCTCTGTTCTTGATATAGGTATGGGTCCCAGCGGTTGGACCCGCACCTATAAGACAGTGGGGGCATATCCTAGCGATATGCCCCCATTGTCTATGATGGTTCAGTAGGGTTGATCCTACTGAGAGGTGAATTTTTAATCTCCTCGGCCTTCATAAATGTGATTTCTCAAGGACGCCTATTTACAGGGGGATTTTTTTTTTTACTTTGTGGTGTCCTTTCCTCTGTGCTGCTGTGGGGCAGGCCGTGGACTCAGGTGACTGTTTGTCTTGCAGAGTCTGAGTTCAGGTCAGCACCAGCTCCTCCTGTGCGAGACTCTCACCGAGATGGTGTACGGGGAGAAGGGGCAGCTGCTGAAATCCAAGGAGCGCAAGCTCTTCCTGCTCAATGACGTCCTAGTGTGCGCCAACATCAACTTCAAGTGAGTATGCCCGGGGGGGCGATTGTGTCGGGTGCCATATTAGGGTCCAAATCATTCCTTATGTCTCGAGGGCATTCTCTCCACCAGGGGGCAGCCGGATATTGGAAACCTTGTTCCTCTCGGGCCTCGTTATGTGCTGAAGTGGAATGCGGCATTGACCCAGCTACAAGTGGCGGAATTTGGTCAGGAAGGAAATGCATATGAAAAAGAAGCCACCGGGGGGCAGCAGTCCGTCAGCAAGAAACAGTCGCCCTCTGCAGGACAAAGTGAGTTCTGTGAATCTAAGGGGAGTCTGTGTATGACGAGGCAAGGTGCTAATCGTGTTCTCCCTCCTAGATAAAGTGTCTCTGGGCTCCCCGCGCCTCTACCAGGAACTGCAGGACATCAAGAAAGACCTGGACGTGGTGGAGCAGATCACGCAGCTCATCAGCACCCTGCAGGGCACCTATCAGGTGAGACGAGGACCAGATTATAGTAGTTATATTCTTGTACATAGGAGCAGTATTATAGTAGTTATATTCTTGTACATAGGAGGCAGTATTATAGTAGTTATATTCTTGTACATAGGAGGCAGTATTATAGTAGTTATATTCTTGTACATAGGAGGCAGTATTATAGTAGTTATATTCTTGTACATAGAGGCAGTATTATAGTTTTTAGGGTTTATATTTCTTGTACATAGGAGGCAGTATTATAGTAGTTATATTCTTGTACATAGGAGGCAGTATTATAGTAGTTATATTCTTGTACATAGGAGCAGTATTATAGTAGTTATATTCTTGTACATAGGAGGCAGTATTATAGTAGTTATATTCTTGTACATAGGAGCAGTATTATAGTAGTTATATTCTTGTACATAGGAGCAGTATTATAGTAGTTATATTCTTGTACATAGGAGCAGTATTATAGTAGTTATATTCTTGTACATAGGAGCAGTATTATAGTAGTTTATATTCTGGTACATAGGAGCAGTATAGGAGCAGTATTAGTAGTTATATTCTTGTACATAGGAGCAGTATTATAGTATTATGAGTAGTTATATTCTTGTACATAGGAGGCCAGTATTATAGTAGTTATATTCTTGTACATAGGAGGCAGTATTATAGTAGTTATATTCTGGTACATAGCGAGCAGTATTATAGTAGTTATATTCTGGTACATAGGAGCAGTATTATAGTAGTTATATTCTTGTACATAGGAGCAGTATTATAGTAGTTATATTCTTGTACATAGGAGCAGTATTATAGTAGTTATATTCTTGTACATAGGAGGCAGTATTATAGTAGTTATATTCTTGTACATAGGAGGCAGTATTATAGTAGTTATATTCTTGTACATAGCAGGCAGTATTATAGTAGTTATATTCTTGTATATAGGAGCAGTATTATAGTAGTTATATTCTTGTACATAGGGGCAGTATTATAGTAGTTATATTCTTGTATATGGGAGCAGTATTATAGCAGTTATATTCTTGTACATAGGAGTAGTATTATAGTAGTTATATTCTTGTTCAAATAGTTTTTATTGGTTTTTCAATAAAAGATAGCATTACAACAATGGGACATGCTAAACCATCACATGTCCCTAGATAGGTACAGCTGTATTTTACAAAGGCAGCGCATAAAAGATGTAACATCAAGGCCATATTCATGTACATACAGCTTCGATAGAATATACGTATCAGATACAATTGTACTAATAACAGAATATACAAACAGTTATTAATGAACAATAACACGAACAATAAAGGTCTGCCTAGCTCCGCGGTGTAGCAGCACATCCAGGATGGGCGTGTATGCAAGAGGACAAGAGGAAAGTAGCTGGAGAGGAGAGTGAGGAGGAGGGGGGGTCGGGAGGGGGGTGGGAGGCAGATACGTATTCGGGAGCAAGTGGAATAAAGTCCTCAGGAGGACGCCCAGTATTTAGATGCGGCCCACTCTTGCCATATAGTTTGAAATGTTTTGGAGGACATAATAGTGGGTGTGAGTGCTTTCTCATATCTCTAAGTGGTATTTACCGTGGCAATCACTTCGTCCACAGATGGTGCAGCGGTGCGTTTCCAGTGTCTGGTTAGTACCAGTTTTGCTATGATGAGGATTTTGCATCCCAGTATCTTATTGTGGTGCAGAAGTTTATGTAAATCGATAAACAGTAATGCCGTACTAGCGGCTGGTGTAATAGGACATTGGACAACCGTCGATAAGACCAAAAACACTTCTGACCAAAATTTTGTAATTTTGGGGCAGGACCAAAGTGTGTGGTAATCGAACCAGTGTGTCCACATTGACGCAACACTGCGAAGATGAGTGGGGAACATGATTGTAATCGGTCCGGGGTTAGTACCAGCGGAAGAGTGTTTTCATTGCTGCCTCATAGTGCGTGCTACATTTACAGGAAAGATGGATCAGACGAAACGCTGCAACCCACTGTCTAGGTTCAAAAGTGATTGCCAGGTCCTTTTCCCAGGAAGCATATGGTTGAGACTTGCAAAATTGTGAATGTGAGTCTATCAACCCGTATATGTGTCGCAGGATTTTGGACTTGCCTTTAAGGTAACGTAACATGTCAGGGTTTCCTGCAGTGACTCCTGTAGATTTATCAGACAAGAAGTGTCTCATTTGTAAGTATTTAAAAAAGTCTGAGTTAGGAAGGGAGTATTGTTCTCGCAACTGTTCAAAGGATAGCAACACGCCATCTCTGTATAAATGAGAGACAGATATAACCCAGTTCCAAACATCCAGATCCGATATGAAGATACTTATATATTGTAAGGGTACAGTATCCCAAGAGTCAGGTGTGGTCTCAGCTGTATGTAAATGAAACTCCCTCCAGTATTTCAATGTAGTGTTCGTTAACGGGGATAATTTCTTCTGTACAAGTGGGGGTTTGTGGAGAGCGTAAGTAAGAGCATTAAGAGATGTAGGATACGCCATGGAGTTTTCAATGTGGATCCAATTAGTCACCACCCCCTGTTTCCATTTAGAAATCATCTCTATCTGCAGCGCCATATAGTATGCCTTGATGTTCGGCACACCTAGCCCACCAGAGGACTTGTGTTTTGAAATAATGGAGTAAGCTATCCTAGGTTTATGATTAGACCAGATAAACCGGGACACACATTGTTGGGCATCATGAAAGAATCTGTTCGGGATCTGTATGGGAACCGTGCGGAACAGTCATAAGTCTGGGCAATAGAAGCATTTGAATGTTGTATCCTACCCGTCCAGAGATCTCAAATTTAGAGAGGCGGTCAGTTTCAGTGCGTATAT
>ONZH01012342.1:0-55745 GCA_900303285.1 Rhinella marina
GTAATTTCCTTTGTCTTGCACATAAGGGCTGCTTAAAAAATACAGAGTTATCCTGTATAATGGTTCTATTAGATGGACAGATATTTTTCATTAATGAGCAGCAAACGATAATTGCATTCAAAAGACACGCAAAAAAAGAATTTGCACTGCTAACAATTGGCAGATTTCTGATTAAACAAGGAGATTTGGCGACGACCAACAATAATCTTTCATTGAGGCAGATTTGTCCACTTAGCGATAAAAGAATTCTGTATCGCTGGCTTTTCATTTGCTGCAACCTATTACATATGATGATAATGTCTCAAATTTTGACAATTATATGAAGATTTAAACATCAATGGCTTTGCCTAATATACTCTTAAGAGTACTGTAGATGAATATTTTACACTGTTTTACATAGAATATGGTTAATGTTAATTTAGAAAGGTAGACAGATTAAATTAAGGAAAAGTGATTAATAGACACCTAGTTGATAAGGACAGTAAATGCTGTGCAATGACAATCCTATTAAAATATGATTGATGATGGTGCACAAAACAAATATTGATACTTACTGAAGAGATGCACCTTACCTATTTCTATTCAATGCCAAGGATGTCATGACCTTGTCTATATTCTGACAGACAACACAGAAAGAGATGGAAAAGAGACAGCAACAACTAAAGATTATCCAAGATTTAGGAGATTCCCTCAAAGCTGTACTTGGAGACAAAGGCAATGTTGTGGATGATAAACTTAGTCTACTAAATAGCAACTGGCTAGCAGTAACATCAAGAGCTGAAGAATGGTTCCGCCTTTTGATGGTAAGGACAAACTGGTAGAATAACATATTTTTGCATTGTAATACAAGTGGATAACCATATACATGCCTATTAGTGTTGAGTAAATGGAAGTGAAATGAATTGACTTCGATCCAAATTTCAGGAAAAATTTGATTTGTCACTAAACAGAATTTGCAGGTGTTTCGTAGTAAGGAATGATATTTTTTCCTGAAATGGTGGTTAAAAAAAACCAACTCATCTATTTGCTCATGGATAGGTCATTTCACTGCCCTCTTTATTGAATAAAATGCACCAAATCTCATGCACCCTGACCGTGTGACGTTACCACATTGTCACGCTGCCTGGGCACAGTGGACATCTTCATGATGTCAACATACCCCACCAGTGTGATGACATGGTGATGTCATCACGACAGCATATGCAAGATTTGGCGCATTCTTCGATCAAGGTGGCTTTGATGGCTACTTTACGAGCAAATGGATAAGGTGAGTATTTTTTTTAACGCCTGATTAACCTCTGAAAGGCCTCAATGATACTACTGGTTCTCCATCATTGCATCCACTACATACAATAGAATGTGATTTGTGACTAAGTAATTTGTGATGAATCAAATTTCTTTGTGAACTTCAGAGAAGTAGCAAAATTGAAATTTTGATAACTTTGCTTATCTCTAATGCACATAGTTAACCAAACAGTTCAAACTTGTTTTTTTCTCATATATTAGTAATTAATATTTAAATGGTATATTTTTATTATTTTCTTCACTTTTATTTTGATCACTAAAAGAAGACTGTAATGTTGGCTAGTATTATCATTTACAGAACAGTATATAACATAATAGACTTCCTTCAAAGTTGGCAATTTCCTTGACTTACGCTCTACTGCACTGCATTTAAACCTTTTGTCAAAGAAATATATCAGGAATATTTACTGATGTTTACCTCCAAAGGAAGTATCCAGTGCATACAGTATGTCATCAATAAGTCCGGATTGTGTCAAAAAAGCGTACTGTGCAGCATATTTTTTGTACTGTTTGCCTCTCCAAGAAATTCATCCAAAAAATGTCTATTTTTTTATATATGTGAGGTCAATGTGGCCCTATAGATATGTTTTGAATTTGTGTAGTAGGAGTTTTCCCATTGTATGTATCTGAAACAAAATGTAAACACAGTTTTACCCAACTTACACAATAACATTCAATTAATAAAGGGATTTTTAAATTGTACCCCTCAGAGAGAAGCTTAACATGGTTTGAATATTTTCTTATAAATAGAGAATATTAATTTGTGCTCCATTATGTGTCACCAGAAAATGACTTACTTACTACTGTTTAAGTTTTTACATTAAAAACATTTGAAAATATTTTAGGTGATTTTATTTTTGTTTTTGATACCACTATCCATATTTACAAATTCTTGAAGTTCTGCAGTTTTCACTCTGGCAACTGAACCTAATACTAGAATGACACTCCGTGTTATCACTTTTCAGCAGTCATCTCATTATCATCACATACAGAATTACAATGTAAGTTAGCAACTCTGTATAAATAGCACAGTATCCACTATCTGCAATAAATTATAGTCAGAGCCTAACTCTTCCCCTTCCCTGCACATTTTACTCTGCACAGGTCACAAAGTATGCCTAGAAGATTATCATATAAAAATTGTATAAAATATCAAAAAATAGATTACAAAAAAGATCAATATGTAATTCTAATTAATAAATAAGTATAAGTGATACACTACCTTTAAGACTAGATATAATCAAATGGAATGTAAAATATATTTCATTTTGGCAATAATGTACCATAAGTTAACAAGTGTGTTTAATTTTGATTTAATGGGTAAAGAAAATCATCCAAATCCAAGAGGGGGGCGTGGCATGGGTGGGGTAGGAGTGGGCCTGCAGGCCCATCTCATTTATCATTTTCTACTCCTGTTTTAGGCATAGAAAATGGTCTAAATCTATGCCAGCAACTGAGCTGGTGTAGATTTAGACAGGCAGTGGATATGCCAAAATTATGTAGCGTCCGACACTTCTACTTACTTCTGCATCCACTGGCAGTTTAATAACTGACCCTCATATTTTTTTTCTAATATGTTTTTATTTTCTGATTACAGATTATGTTTTATTCTATTTCCTGAAAATGATCATGGGGGTTGTCATCTTGCCTGAGCTGTTCTTAACAGCATTTAGAAAACATTAAGAAAATTGCTTTACGGCAGCCACATGGGCCATAGACACATTGTTCAGGAGGGGACCTGTGGGAGAACTTTCTAGGAACTCTCTTTGACATGTGCAGAGGTCATTGCAAGAATAAAGAATAGATAAACTGGACAATCAGCTATTGTGAATGGTGGATCCGGTCTTATCTGTCATTCTAATCATGTCTGTAATGATATCATCTCTGTGTATAGATAAGCAGGGAACTTCAGTAAAGTGATCTGTACAACCAAGAAGTGGTGCCTATTATTAGGCTTAGTAGCCAGTGGGAAAACTGCAGGATTTTATGGCTTTAGTTTAAATATAGATATTGACATGGAAAATACTATATTTTTCGCCCTATAAGATGCACTTTTTTCCCTCCAAAAGTAGGGGGAAAAATGCGGTGCGTCTTATAGGGCGAATACAAGTGAGCGCTTCCATAAAGAAGCGCTCACTTGTACGTAGGGACCCCCATCAGACCTCAGATCAGCCCACCCAGCCACTTATAATAATCTTACTTACCTGTCCTGTGCTGCCACTGCCCTCCGGTCCCGCGCTCCGCTCTTTTCCCTGCCGGCCGCACTATGACCTGACGCTGCAGATGATGGGGGCACACGACGCTTATCTGAGGTCTGATGAGGGCACAAAATTCTGCTCTGAGGTCTGATGGGGGCACAAGACCATTATCCGAGGTCTGATAGGGGCACAAGATGCTGCTCTGAGGTCTGATGGGGGCACAAGATGCTGATCTGAGGTCTGATGGGGCATATACTGCTGTAATCTGAGGTCTGATGGGGGCACATACTGCTGTAATCTGAGGTCTGATAGGGGCACAATATGCTGACCTGAGGTCTGATGTGGGCATATTCTGCTGATCTGAAGTCTGATGGGGGCACATACTGTTGATCTGAGGTCTGATGGGGGTACATTCTGCTGACATGAGGTCTGATGGGGGCACATACTGTTAATCTGAGGTCTGATGGGGGCACATTCTGCTGATCTGAGGTCTGATGGGGGCACATTCTGCTGATCTGAGGTCTGATGGGGCAAATACTGTTGATCTGAGGTCTGATGGGGGCACATTCTGCTGATCTGAGGTCTGATGGGGGTCTGACATGGAGGGCTGATGGAGTTCTGACATGGAGGGATGATATGGGGGTCTGATGTCCTGAAATTTATGGGCAGTCTGATAAGAGGATCTGATGAAAAATATTTTTTTCTTATTTTCCTACTCTAAAACCTAGGTGCGTCTTATGGGTCGGTGCGTCTTATAAGGCGAAAAATACGGTAAATAACAGTGTAAACAATTCTTTAAAAATATGTTAAACATAAAAAGTGATATAAACAATAGGTCCTTTTCTGATGACATATGTCCTTTAAAAGTACATTCATTATTTCATGACAACGTGCATATCCATAAGCTACTGATTAGAAAAATGGAATACTGTATTTCATTACCAATTTTATCTTTTCTGCCAATGGTTCAGCAGAAAATTCGAGAAATTTCTGATTTTTTTTTTTTCAGGAATACCAAAAGCAAATGGAATCTTTTAACCAAGGTATTGCTAACACAACTACTTGGATGAATCATGCAGAGCTATTACTTGATGAGATGGAGAAACAAAAGCTACAACAAAGAGAAGAAACACTCAAGGTATTTCTGAAACATTTGCATTGATTAAAATTCATTTGTTATTAAAAAATAGCAGAAAATGTGCATACAGAATATTTCTTTAATGTGCATTGGCTTTCTGTGGTATTGCTACTCAATCCTATTCAAATATATGAGGCTGAGCTACAGTAACAGACATAACCCATTGTTAAAAGGGGAGCTGTTTCTGGGGAGAAAAAAACTACTGTTTTGTTCCAGTCACGGGCAACCAATATCTTCTGTCTATCCACATTTTGCTTTTGTGATGTCCAAAGTAAAGCTAACTAAAGATAATTTAAGCACTGTTTTGATTTTCCAAAGCTCTCACAGCTGGAAATACAGTACATGTTACATAGTTACATAGTACAGTTGAAAAAAAGACAGAAGTCTATCAAGTTCAACCAAGGGAATAGGTAGTGATGTGAATTTGGGGGAAAGGAGAGTGAGAAAAGGAATTGTGCACTTTTATAAGCATAAATCTTACTTAGTTCCAAGAATTTATCAAAGCCTATTTTAAAACCGTCAACTGTTCCTACTGTTAACATGTCCTGAGGTAGACTATTCCACAGATGACTCTTCTTATGGTAAAGAAGCCTTGTCTCCTCTGGAGACTAAACTTTTTGTTCTCCAGATGAAGGCAGTGCCTGCTTGTCTTTTGAAGCAATTTCACATAGAACAGATTTCCACAATGTCTTTTTTATAGGCCATTTATATATTTGTATGAGTTAATTATGTCCCCCTTAAACATCTCTTTTCAAGACTAAATACATTTAATTATATAAGACGCTCCATGCCCCTTATCAGTTTAGTCACTCTCCTCTGTACTTTTTCCAGCTTTAGGGCATCCTTTCTATGAAATGGTGCCCATAACTGAACTGCATATTCCAGATAAGACCCCACCAAAGCGTTGTAAAGTGGTAATATTACATCCCTGTCCAACAAGTATAAGCTTATTTTAATATATGACTATACCCTGCATGATAGTCTATTATTTTCAAGTACACCCATATCCTTCGCTATAAGTGACTCTCCCAAGGTTGCCCCTCCTTGGACATATAGTACATGTGAATAATTTTGTATGAAAATCCATAACTTTATAGTTATCCACATTGAACTACATTTGCCAAGTGAATTTCCAAATGCTCAGAGTGTTCAAGTCAGCTTGTAGTTTATGGACATCCATAGACTGCACAGTACTACACAGCTTAGTGTCATCTGCAAAAATAGAAACAGTTTCATTAGCCTTATTTATCATTAATAAATAACTACCACATAACAAAGGACCATTCAAAATGTGAATCATAGACCACAACTCTCTGTTTATGGTCCTCTAGCCAGATTGGATTCCAATTGCTTTCTAAACCTATAGAGTATAGGCCTTATTTACCTATTTAATGTCTATGAGGGACAGTTTCAAATGCCTTTGCAAAGTCCAAGAACATTATACCCTCAGTCAAGGCTTGTAAACAAAACAAAACAAAAAAAAGGTTAGTCTGATAAATTCGGTCCTTGGTAAAACCACGCTGGTTGTCATTGTTGTCATTATTTGAGGCCTCATATTCCTGAATATAGTTCCTTTAGAGACCTTAAAATATTTCCCCATAACAGAAGTTAGGCTTACTGGTTTATAATTTCCTGAGAAATACCTAGAGCCCTTTTTAAATATACCACAACATTTGCCTTGCACTCACTTGCCACTGTACCAGCTCTTAGGGTATCTGTAACAATTATGAACAGAGGCACAGTAATAACTGAATTGGGTTCTTTAAGAACTATGGGGTATATTGAATTTGGACCCAGATCCTTGTTCACATTTACCTTACTTAATTTAGCTTCTACGATATCTATAGTCAGCCAATTTAGTATATTACTGAATGTATTAACAGTGATGGAACCACCAATATCAGTTCCTTTTTCTTTTAGATATTTTCTAAGACTAAGGGTGCATTCACACGACCGTAGAAATGGATCCTCATCCGTTCCGCAATTTTACAGAACGGGAGTGAACCCATTCATTTCAATGGGGCAGCAAAAGATGCTGACAGCACACCATGTGCTGTCCACATCTGTTGTTCCGTTCTGCTGCGCTGCAAAAAATATAAAGAATGTCCTATGTGGACAAGAACAGGCATTCTCTATATAGCGCTGGTCATGTGCGGTCCGCAAATTGTGGAACACACAAGGCCGGTATCCATGTTTTGCGGATCCGCAATTTGCGGGCCACAAAACGCATACGGTCGCGTGAATGTACCCTAATGCTGAACATTCAGATTAGTATTAGTGATGAGAGAGCCGAAGCGGCAATATTCGGGATTCGCTCGAATATTGCCCGCTTCGGCTCGGCTCGGCATCACGAGCCAGCGCGGACTCGTGATGATCCGTGCCGCCCGGGCCCCCCTTTAAAAAAGCATACTTACCTGTTCTGGCTGCCGCTGTCCTCAGGCTCCGCGCTCCACTATCTGGCCTGCCGGCGCGCACTATGACCTGACGCTGCGTCAGGTCATAGTGCGCTCCGGCAGGGAAGACAGTGGAGCGGGGAGCCTGAGGACAGCAGCGGCCAGAACAGGTAAGTATGCTTTTTTTAAAGTGGCTGGGTGGGCTGATCTGAGGTCTGAGGGGGGCACTGGGGGCTGATCTGAGGTCTGATAGGGGCACTGGGGGCTGATCTGAGGTCTGATGGGGGCACGGGGGGCTGATCTGAGGTCTGATGGGGACATTAGGGGCTGATCTGAGGTCTGATGGGGGCACTGGGGGCTGATCTGAGGTCTAATGGGGGCATTGGGGGCTGATCTGAGGTCTGATGGGGGCACTAGGGGCTGATCTGAGGTCTAATGGGGGCACTGGGGGCTGATCTGAGGTCTGAAGGGGGACACAAGATGTTGATCTGAGGTCTGATGGGGCACAAGACGCTGACCTGAGGTCTGATGGGGGCACATTGTGTTCATCTGAGGTCTGATGGGGGCACAAGACGCAGATCTGAGGTCTGATGGGGGCACAAGACGCTGATCTGAGGTCTGATGGGGCACATTGTGTTGATCTGAGGTCTGATGGGAGCACATGGGGACACATTGTGTTGATCTGAGGTCTGATGGGGGCACATGGGGACACATTGTGTTGATCTGAGGTCTGATGGGGGCACAAGACGCTGATCTGAGGTCTGATGGGGGCACAAGTCGCTGATCTGAGGTCTGATGGGTGCACAATGTGTTGATCTGAGGTTTATTATCCCTGTACAGTGACATCACTGTGTTTATTATCCCTGTACGGTGACATCTCTGTGTTTATTATCCCTGTACAGTGACATCGCTGTGTGTATTATCCCACTGCAGGAAGAGGTAAGTGGTCTGTGTTTGTGTGTTTGTTTTCTATTTTTCAGGGTCGTGAATGCCGAGGACTATGTCGGATTCGGTGGACTACGTCGGACCAGCTTTTTTTTTTTTTTTTTTTAATAAAATGGTCAAACAGGGGTCTGGGGGAGTGTTTATTTCAATAAAATGTTTTATACTGGTGTGTGTGTATTTTTTTTTTTACAATACTAGTTTTAGTAATTACGGCTATCTACAGACAGCCCTGATTACTAATACTGGGCTTAGTGCTTGCCGGTATGGCAGGCCAGCACTAACCCCAACATCCATTACCTCGGCACCCACCGCCACCAAGGGTGCCAGGAAGAGCCGGGTACCCACAGGACCGGACCTTCTAAATTGAGGGTCTGGCTCTGGGGCGGATGCAGGCTGGTACCATTAGGCTGGGAAGGGCCAATAACCGTGTCCCTTCCCACCCTGGTAGTGCCAGGCTACAGCTGCTGGTTGTATCTGGCTGGTGAAGGAAAAAAGGGGGGGACCCCACGCCATTTTTTAAAAAATTATTTAATTATTTTTGTAAAAAAATGGCGTGGGGTCCCCCCCTTTTTTCCTTCACCAGCCAGATACAACCAGCAGCTGCAGCCTGGCACTTCCAGGGTGGGAAGGGACACGGTTATTGGCCCTTCCCAGCCTAATGGTACCAGCCTGCAGCCGCCCCAGAGCGAGACCCTCAATTTAGAAGGTCCGGTCCTGCGGGTACCCGGCTCTTCCCGGCACCCCTGGTGGTGGTGGGTGCCAAGGTAATAGATGTTGGGGTTAGTGCTGGCCTGCCATACCGGCAAGCACTAAGCCCAGTATTAGTAATCAGGGCCGTCTGTAGATAGCCTTAATTACTAAAACTGTAGTATTGTAAAAAAAAAAATACACACACACCAGTATAAAACATTTTATTGAAATAAACACTCCCCCAGACCCCTGTTTGACCATTTTATTATTAAAAAAAAAAAAAGCTGGTCCGACGTAGTCCACCGAATCCGACGTAGTCCTCGGCATTCACGACCCTGAAAAATAGAAAACAAACACACAAACACAGACCACTTACCTCTTCCTGCAGTGGGATAATACACACAGCGATGTCACTGTACTGGGATAATAAACACAGCGATGTCACTGTACAGAGATAATAAACACAGCGATGTCACAGTACAGGGATAATAAACACAGTGATGTCACCGTACAGGGATAATAAACAGTGATGTCACAGTACAGGGATAACAAACGCAGTGATGTCACTGTACAGGGATAATAAACACAATGATGCGACTTGTTAAGAAAAAAAAGTTAGCCATTTTGCAATCTGTAAAGTTTACCCGAAAGCGGGGGGGCCCGCAAAATTTGCCTGTAGGGGGCCCCAAAATTCCTGATGGCAGCCCTGTTCCAGGGAGTACGTGTCCACATGCAATCTCCATCCTAAAAGTCATACTGAGGCTCACCACCATGCTTTACACTGCAATCTTATTGAAAGACAGCTAATCAGGGGTTCACCGCCAGGTTGTCAGGCAGCATTTTTAAGTGGGTCACCTTTACCGTGTCCCTGAAAATTGCCTTGGTCATCCCCAGACTATTGGCCAGATTTAGAAAAAATTGTGCAATTAGGGAGCCTCAGAGGCATCTCTACATGCTGCCCCTGGTGTTTCCTATGCATTTCCAAGGTGTTTCCATCATTTTCTGAGGTTTTCACATGTTGGGGCAACTTTTAGGCCCCATTCACACGACCGTATGAATGGGGCCGTATCTATCCGCAAAATTGCGGATAGATAGAGCCAGGGGCGCCATAGCAAGAATCTGAATGCGACCCCTAACCCCACCCACTACCCCGGCCCATCCCACATGCTACCCTGGCTCCTCCCATGCCACGCCCCCATTTGCCAATAAAGAAATGTATACCTGAGCTACCGATTTTTTTTTTTTTTTAAACTAAGGAGACGTTATACTGAATGGGAGCAGCAACAAGGTTAGATTATACTGTATATTATACAGCATGGTATATAGATTATACTGTATATTATACAGCATGGTGTACGGATTATACTGTATACTATACAGCATGGTGTAGGGATACTGTATACTATACAGCATGGTGTAAGGATTATACTGTATACTATACAGCATGGTGTAGGGATTATACTGTATACTATACAGCATGGTGTACGGACTATACTGTATACTATACAGCATGGTGTATGGATTATACTGTATATTATACAGCATGGTGTAGGGATTATACTGTATACTATACAGCATGGTGTACGGATTATACTGTATACTATACAGCATGGTGTACGGATTATACTGTATACTATACAGCATGGTGTAGGGATTATACTGTATACTATACAGCATGGTGTATGGACTATACTGTATACTATACAGCATGGTGTACGGATTATACTGTATATTATACAGCATGGTGTACAGATTATACTGTATATTATACAGCATGGTGTATGGATTATACTGTATACTATACAGCATGGTGTACGGATTATACTGTGTATTATACAGCATGGTGTACGGACTATACTGTATACTATACAGCATGGTGTAGGGATTATACTGTATACTATCCAGCATGGTGTAGGGATTATACTGTATACTATACAGCATGGTGTACGGATTATACTGTATATTATACAGTATGGTGTACGGATCATACTGTGTATTATACAGTATGGTGTATGAATCATACTGTACATTGTATAGCATGGTACAGAGATTATAATATATACTGTACAACAAATGCATGGCGGTTACACCATGCAGGACAATATAACCCCTGCGCCACGCTGTACAATATACAGTACGTACAGTGTATGCATATACCCACACACACATACATACATACATACATACATACATACATACACACACATATACATACACAAATACTACACACACACATACATACATACACACACATATACATACACACACATATACATACACACATACTACACACATATACATATACACACACATACATATACACACACACAAAACATAAAAACTTACTTGTCCTGACGCTGGAGGGACGCTGTTGATAGATACGGCCGAACCTTTGGCCCCTGCAAAATGATTCGGGTCTCCCATAGACTTTAATGGAATTCGGTATTCGGCCCGAATCCACGAATCCCGCGGTGGGATTCGGGCCGAATACCGAATCCCCGAATCTTTTAGGATTCGCTCATCTCTAATTAGTGTTTTTCAAATGCCCCTTTTTGTTGTTTATTGCCCATTTTACAGTAGCTATAAGTCATGTTGGGTTTAATTTTAACATTTTATACTTACCTACAGGAATAAATGTTGCAGTATAAAGACCCAAAGTATATTTAAAGCTCTTCCATTGTATTATTGTCTGACAATAGCTTCTCCAAATCTATATCCTGAAGTGCTATCCACAACCAGGGCAAATTGGCCTTTTTAAAATTCAGTATTCAATGGAGATATGATAGCCTCTATGGTTTATTAAAAATGTAAAACGTTATTTTATGTACCTCTCAATGAAGAAATAAATGAATGATAAAATAATAGCCCAAAACAGGGGGCCTATAGGTTCAGTCTGTTTTCAACATGTACAGTATGCTTAAATCAGAGAGAACATCCTTGTAATTTCAACAGAGCAGGAGGATAGATATAAAAGGTTATCCAACTCATCTAGCACTGCTTATCTCCAGGGCACACAAAAGAATATGAGAAATTCATCATTTACTATACATGTTACACTTAATATGAGGTATCTGGGGAACAGTTGGCAGCTACTGTACATAAAATATGATGTCTAGTGTGAGTTTAAGTAGAACATATGTTTTTACAATGCATATTTTATAAGAACTTTATGAACTATTTTTATATACTACTTTATTCTCTGTGTTGACCTATAGATTTTGAAGTCTGAGCTTAATGACATGCAGCCAAAGGTGGATTCTGTCCATGACCAAGCTAAGGAGTTAATGGCAAACCATGGTGATCACTGTAAGAAGATTGTAGAGACCAAGATTTTTGAACTTGACCAGCGATTTACTCCCTTATCCCAGAAAATTAGGAGTGGAAAGGTATTTTAAAGCAATGTATATAAATGATGGGCATGGATCTTACTAAGATGTGCTATATAAAACAAATGATTGTTCTTTACATTTTTTCTTTATAATATGTATTAATACAATATGTTCCAGAGTACTGATCGTAACTTTAGGTTATAGTACAGAAAGCATTTTGTCCTTAGATATGGATCATTCGCTAAACTTTTCCTAGCTATTCTTGTGTGTGGCTGAGGAAGAAGTATTTAAGGCTGATGAAATCTAGATGTTTACCTCTTTTAGCTGAGATACATGATCGTGATAATGGTATATTAGATTTATCATAAGCCATTAAGCCATGAACCATTAGCTGCCCAGTATTGTCAAACAACATAGAAAGTATGAACGTCATTGTAGGGCTTTAGTCTTCCCAGTGTTGGATAATCTGTCTATATTCTTGCAAGTGTCACCTTATGTGTAGCCATTATTAATAAAAGCACTGGATTATAGTTAAAATGTAAAAAAAAAAGGGGGGGGGGTCAGTCAGCACATCCTAGTGCGCAGGTGTATGTTGCTATGGCTAACACAAAGAAAAGAAAATAAATACAATGCAACAGCACTCTGCAAAACAAATAAAGTACAATTATGCTAATGTTACGCTTGTTTAGTAAATTAGAGATTCTTGGCAAATATATTTTGTACAAAATTATCTGAGCCCGTCTTCCACACGTAAAAATATAATATGAAAAAGTTTGTCCAGAATTAGAAAAAATTGTAGTTTTTTCAAAAAACAATGGCATACTTGTACCCATTAATTTAATGCAGCTGAGCTACAATACTAGACACAACTCACGTGTGAGACTTTTTTTTAAAAAAAATCTAATGTTTTTCTAATCTTGGAGAGCCCTTTTAATATTAAAAGTAAAATATGTCTGGAAGAAAAGAGAAGATAATTAATACATATTGGAATTTTTTTAGAATTTTTATTCTTGGGACTATACACCAGAATGGAGAACAAATGAGATCTGAATGACTTTGATCATGGAGTATTATAGCATGTTACTGGATAGGGTTTCTTATCATCGAAATGTGCAATCTTACATTTTCATCAAGACAAATATCTTGAAAACATATCTCGAATATATTTTTACTATTTTTCAGTAAAATAGACCAATATTTTAATTTGTGAGCAACTATATAACTAAAAGTGTATTCACTGTACATTTCAGGACAAAAAAACTTGGCAGTTTCTAAAAAGGGGTGAGGGCAAGGTGTGTGATGCCAAATCCGTTATTAATAATAGCTAAAATCTATGCCAGCTGCAATCTGGAGTGGATTTTCAGTCTGGACTTTACTTCATCATGTTCCTGCTCCAGCAGAGCAGGGTTAATCTTGATAAATCAGGTCCTTAATATATATTTTATTTAAATGGATGCTTGACTTGAATCCAAGTAAACATCATGTTTGCATTATCTTCATCATTTGCTCATGCTAATATTTTTTTTAGTTTCAAATAAAATAGGTGAAAATTTGGGAGAGATTTATGAAAAAAAAAACTTAAGAGGGGAATTTATCATTCTCTCTATACAGTTTTCTGGTATTGAAAAGCTGTCTTACATTTAGAAGCAGCGCTTGATGCGCCAATGTTATGGATAGGCCAGCCCTCTTCATAACTTCTACGGATTCACCACCAATGCAGGGGCTTTATTAAGACCAGAACTTAACAAATAACTTCCTATGTGACTATATCTATAACTCGATTATCTTATACAAAAAGTAACTGGGTAATATTGTTCTTAAGGGTTTTCCCCCTAAGATTGACATTTATCACCTATTAAGAGGATAAGTCTGATAAAAGACAAATAAAAACAGCCAAACTAGAGACTGAGAGATTAATCGTCAAAGAGAGTAAAACTAACCCTAAAATGTTCTTTAATTATATAAATGGTAAAAAGTATAAACCTGAAGGTGTCGGCAACTTACAGAGCAATGAGGGGGGAGTTGCAGAGAGCGATGAGGAGAAAGCAAAGCTACTAAATATCTTTTTCTCCACTGTATTCACTGAGGAAAATAAACTGTCAGATGAAATGCAGAATATAAAAGTAAATTCCCCATTAAAAGTGCCCTGTCTGACCCAGGAAGAAGTACAACGAAGTCTTAAAAAGATTAAAATAGACAAATCGGCAGGACCTGATGGCATACACCCCCGTATCCTAAGAGAATTAAGTAATGTCATAGCCAGACCCTTATTTCTAATATTTAAGGACTCTATACTGACAGGGAGTGTTCCAGAGGATTGGCACATAGCAAATGTGGTGCCAATATTCAAAAAGGATCCAAAAACAGAGCCTGGAAACATCTTAACATCTGTCATGTGTAAACTGTTTGAGGGTTTTCTAAGAGATGCTATCTTGGAGTACCTCAATGAAAATAAGCAAATAACTCCATATCAGCATGACTTCGTGAGGAATCGGTCATGTCAAAGCAATTTAATCAGTTTCTATGAGGAGGTAAGTTCTAGACTGGACCGCGGCGAATCAATGGATGTCGTATATCTGGACTTCTCCAAAGCATTTGACACGGTACCACATAAAAGGTTAGTATATAAAATGAGAATGCTTGGACTGGGAGAAAATGTCTATATGTGGGTAAGTAACTGGCTCAGTGATAGAAAACAGAGGATGGTTATTAATGGTAAATACTCAGATTGGGTCACTGTTACTAGTGGGGTACCACAGGGGTCTGTATTGGGTCCTATTCTCTTCAATATATTTATTAATGATCTTGTAGAAGGCTTGCACAGTAAAATATCAATTTTTACAGATGACACTAAACTGTGTAAAGTAATTAAAACAGAAGAGGACAGTACACTGCTACAGATGGATCTGGATAGACTGGAGGCTTGGGAGGAGTGGCAGATGATGTTTAACACTGACAAATGTAAGGTTATGCATATGGGAAGGAATAATGCAAGTCACCAGTACATACTAAATGGTAAAATATTGGATAACTCTGACATAGAAAAGGACCTAGGAATTTTAGTGAACAGCAAACTAAGCAGTAGAAACCAGTGTCAGACAGCTGCTGCCAAGGCCAATAAGATAATGGGTTGCATCAAAAGAGGCATAGATGCCCATGATGAGAACATAGTCCTGCCACTTTACAAATCACTAGTCAGACCACACATGGAGTACTGTGTACGGTTCTAAGCTCCTGTGAACAAGGCAGACATATCAGAGCTGGAGAGGGTTTAGAGAAGGGCAGCTATAGTAATAACTGGAATAGGTGGACTACAGTACCCATAAAGATTATCAAAATTAGGGTTATTCACTTTAGAAAAAAGACGACTGAGGGGAGATCTAATAACTATGTATAAACATATCAGAGGTCAGTACAAAGATCTCTCCCATGATCTATTTATCCCCAGGACTGTGACTGTGACGAGGGGACATCCTCTGCGTCTAAAGGAAAGAAGGTTTGTACACAAACATTGAAGAGGATTCTTTACGGTAAGAGCAGTGAGACTATGGAACTCTCTGCCTTAGGAGGTGGTGATAGTAAGTTCACTAAAAGAGTTCAAGAGAGGCCTGGATGTATTTCTGGAGGGTAATAATATTATAGGTTTTAGTTACTAGAGATGGGTCGTTGATTCAGGGAGTAATTCTGATTGCCTGATTGGAGTCAGGAAGGAATTTTTCCCCTAAAGTGGGGAAAATTTGCTTCTACCTCACATGGGGTTTTTTGCTTTCCTCTGGCCGAACTGGATGGACAGATGTCTTTTGTTGGCCTTATAAACTATGTTCCTCCTCATTGAAGAGAAATGGTGGGCTTAGTGTACTATTTGGTGGAGGTCCCAGTAATGGGGCCAGAAGTGATCAGTCCTTTATCATTTATTCTGTAAATATATGATACATGTCAATTGCGGCAAACCCCTTTAAGGTTGAAAAAGATAAAACTTTTTCTATATCAACCGGTAACATTGATCCATGGGAAGGTAAAAACCATCATCAGTCAGGATTAACTATAATTAACATTACCTTTTCCTACTCTGAAAATGCTACTCCCTCTAAATTTTGTATCATGGATAACTACACTATTTGTGTAGTCCAACATTCTAATATACTTAGCATTAAAATTCTGCCCTATGATGGTAGAGTAACATTCCACATGGTGACAATTTCCTAATCTGTAATATTACCAAGATTGCTTACAAATTAAAAAGAAAATTAACCATGACAACTTCCTTTGGCAGAGAGTTACATAATCTTATTGTTATTTTTTTAAGTTGTATTGCTAGATCTCAATAGTTTGGATTAGCAGTGTCTGAGCGCTGAAACCCCTGCTGATTGGTTGGGTAAGGAGAGACACTCTGTAGGAAACAGACTGAATGAAAAGTCTATGGGCCCATCTTGATTCTGTCTCTTACCGTGAGGAAAGACAGCATTCTCTGTGTCTGCTCATTCTAGTGTCTTAGCACTTAGAGCCCCAAAATCAAAACTTTTTATATATGTGTATCACTATGACGGATCAAAAATGTTATCAAAGTACAGTGCTACTTTAAAGCATCCCATCTATGCTGGTGTAGAAACCCTCATTGTTGATGTTGGGGATGTCACTTTGTTATAGCTATTAATCTGGGTATGAACATATCATTGAAAAATCTCTGAACTGAACTTTCATATATTTACAGATAGTGTTTAGGTTGTACATAAGCGGTCTTTATTGAATCTCCCCAATTTAGTAAGAAAAATATCAGTTTTATTTAAAATGTAGTAGTGTAAATGAATCGACTATAGAAAGTTATCTTTATATAACTTGAATTCATACAAAGCTCAATGACAAAACATTAGCTGAACTTTAGAATCTAATAGAGTATACTAAGAAAACATTAGGTTACCTCAGGGTTGCAGAAAGAAAGAAGCCATACTAGGGGAGGACTAAGAGGACCTAGGAGGACCTAGCATTATAACACTAATACACTTAAGTTGGGATAGTTAACCATAGTAGTAGAAAAAAAAGTCACTTTGATGAACACTGAAAAATAAATCAGTATTTTTTGTGTGATTTGTTATAATGTGATAAATATGTATCCAAGTTATTTATCAGTATAAAAATGCAAAACTGAATTGTTGACTTAATGAATGATTTTATCACCTCTTACATGTATAACATGAAAAAATGAACTACAAATATTATATTTTAATGTATTTTATAACATGTATTTTCCTATTACAGGCAATGGTTTCATCTAAGGAACTGGAACAGTTTCATTCTGATATGCAGAAATTACTTGAACCACTAGAGGCTGAAATACAGTTAGGAGTGAATATCACAGAAGAAGACTTCAATAAAGATATGGTAAAGCATGTGTGATGGATAAAAAAAATGGCAAAGAATGGGTAAAACAGAAATTGATTTTTGGCTAAAAAATATTTTTTTCTCTTTTTCTGTTTTGAAGCTAGAGCATTCCATTATGTAAGACAGTTTTATAAAATTGGCAGAAATAAAATAAAAACTACTGATATTTATAAGCAGGAATGGACTTCGCTATGTGTACATACACGGGATACAGTCCCAAATGACATTTTGACTAGAGAGAGATAAGTGAAAATATTTTGCACTGCTTAATCTAATTGCTTTGCTGCTTTAAGAGTTTTGAATGCCTACTGTATGGTAACTTTACTGTTATGGGCACTCCATGGAAATATGGTAGAAGACGGTACAAAACACATGATGCCAAAGAGGACAAGGCTACTACTATTTACAAATAGTTGTTCTTGTTCTTATTTGCTTCGGTGTTACAGCATAAGCCCACCACAATCACACCAGGAAATTTGTATTTAATAAGGAGGGTTCTGTTACTGCAAGTATTGAGCATAAGCAACCAATGATAAAATTAACAATGTAATAGTTTAGTGCCTAAAAACACTATTTTAAACATACCTTTATAAAGAATCCTTCTTTTTGATATTTTTTCTTATCAGAGTGAAGATAATGATGGGCAGATTAGAGAGTTGTTGCAAAGAGGAAATAATCTTCAACTCAAAATTGGAGATGACAAAAAGAGAGAAGAAATCAAAATGAAACAACAGCTACTACAATCTAAACATAATGCTCTCAAGGTAACTCAAACAGGTCATATGCTCATATGGACATCATATATTAAATCAGAACAAATACAGTGTTATCCTTGACTGAGTTTTACAAACATTGTTGAAGATGTATTTTAGATTTTAACATTCCTAAATTTAATGTTATCTTATTTGCATCCTGCGTTTGTTATTAAAAAGATGGAGATAAATAGACAGATGGACGGATGGACCAACACCTGTAGATAGATAGATACTGTAGATAGATTAAGATGTGGTATAACAATTTTTTTATTTACAATATTTACAAAAATATTCATATTTCTAGGATAGACCACTTATGACTTTTAGTTGCAATAGTAAGTTCAATCACATAGTCTGAGCTGGGAATTAAAGATGTTTACTCGGCTTTTAAATAAATATCTGGCAGCCTTTTTATCTGTTGTGAGAAGATAGTCTGGTTAGTACTTACCCCTCCATCTGGCTACCAATTCAAATCTGGTTGGGACCTGAGCCACAGAGCACATTGCCAATCTCAGCTCAGAGGAGACAAATTGGTGAACCAACGGAGGGGTCAGTACTGACCAGACTATCTTAACAGATTAGAAGGTTGATGGATTTTCTATTAAATCCCAGAACTCTAGATAGATAGATAGATAGATAGATAGATAGATAGATAGATAGATATGGTTGCCAAGATGTATCATTCATTAACCTAACTTCTGTCTTTATTATTTTTGGCCCATTATTTATGAGGAAAATAATACACATTATGAAGGTAGCATGCCATTGTGTTGTATACTATTTGCATAGCATGGATTTTTACCAAAGTGAATAAGCTGCATGCTACAATTACCATAAGCACACTATGCTAATGGTATATGCCACCATGCCAGTTAGCTTAACATATAATACATCTGTATAAGATAGAAAATATTATTCTCTGTGAATATTTGTACTGTACATTAAATTGTTTGTAAGTATCGCTGTTTATTTGATTTGTTATTAACTAACAGCTTATTGAAAATCCTTCAGAAAACACAATCACATTGAACCACTTTAAAATGCAATTGCATTTCTCCTTACTGGAAGCTGGGGATGTCATACAGTGTCCCTAGACCTAGCATTATATCTAATTATGAGAAAATGTCCTCTTTAAAACTCTTCTATAGGGCACTTCATTATTGGTTGCGTTTTCAAGAAGTGAGGTCATTGATTTTCATTTTTTTGTTACTCAATAAAGGCATTTACCCTTGACAGATAAGAAAAAAACTCAATGGAATATTGATTATTTTAAGAAAATTCAAACAGACTTCTACTAAATTTTGTAGCAATTTTGTATAACTTTAATGTCTAGATTTCTGAATGTGCTGCATTCATTGTAGAACAATTTCTCAGACTGTATAAATAAATACATGATGTGGGTAATTTATGAAGTCTACATTATTGTATGAACAGCACAGTCACAAGATCGATAGCTATGTATGAATGTATGTTTCCTCAGCATTCTGCCATGCACTAAGGATTTACAATGCATACATCACTGCTTTAAGTGATATTTATATCCTTTCTCATGGGAACCTTTCCCTGCATCACAATCAGTGGAGCAACTCTGAGGAACTTGAGTAATTCATTTTGTTTGTGGAAATGTTCATTTACATGCTAAGATTTGCAATACTAAACAAGTATATATGAAGTCTGAGAATGTATATATTTATTTTGAATATTCAATATATCAGCACCCAGAATTAAATACATAGATTGTCATAGTTTACATAAAATGTATGTACTTTTTTTTTTGTTATTTAACACATCACAGTAAAATCATAAATTGACTGTAAGTAAAATTTCCATCCTGTCATCTGAGAAATTATAGATGAATAGTGTGGGTAATTCATCTAACTTGTTTACATTTTAATGCAGTTTTTATTTATATGCAGAACTGTCTATGACTTTTTTTTAGACATGGCTTCTGCAGAAATGTTAATGTGTAAAAGGGCTTTGATGAATTGTCCCATTGTGCTGCAGCCAATGAACTCTATCATTCCATGTACAAAATAGCAATTTTTAGTGTTCGGTCTTAGACATGGATTAAAGCTTTGTCATACAATGTGAACAATTACCTAGTCTAAAAAGATCTGTCATCAGGAATATCATTCTGACACAATGGTTTATAGGGCTACCTCAGTTGAATGTAACGATACCTTTCACTTAGTTATCCTATCTTCAATTTGGAGAAAAAGTGCTTTTAATCTATATGTAAATTAACTGTTAAGTACACCAAGAGTAGACTCAAACCACACCATGCATCTTTTCCACCTCAGCTTCCACTATCAACCCCCTCCTTCTTGATTGACAAGGCCAAATGAGATGACTATACAGGAAACAAGATGGTGGAGGCGGAAGAGTAAGCAGGAAGGACAAGGGTGCATAGAATGGCTTGAGCCTGCCCTCGGTGCACTTAACTTCTCATTTACATAAGGATTAAAATGACTTTTTCTCCAGAATTAGACAATGAATTACTCAATTAAAGGTGCCATTACATTTAGCTAAGCCGTTTAAGGCAACTTGCCTGGTTTAACATTGAATTCATTGGTGGTAGATTTCCTTTAGAGTGTACCTCAAATGATGGCGGGATCTAGATTTTACATTGGAGGTTTAAAATTGACAACAGAAGGAGCAAACGGAGTACACTTGGTGTGCTTGTCTATGCAAGCATAATACTGTAAGAGTCTTTCGCAAAAGGTTATTTTGTTCATCGTTCTGGGTCACATGGAAAAGCTATATAAAACTCGTCTGTGTTATAATCGCTAGACAATTTGCATATATGTTGAATCAGTTTTTTCTCTGACTGCATTCTCTTTTTCTGTCACTATGACATCAGTATTTGATCTGCTTTTCACATCGGAAAAAAATAATAGAAGAATGCCTACCCAGCATTTCCTAGCAACCACACAGATGGAACGCTTATGCAGTCCATTCTTTTTTTTTATTAACCAGTTGACTTGAATGAGAAAGTTTTGCATGAGAATCCGACCAAAATACTGCATACTTCTATTTTCTTTGCATGGACTGCTGGTCAGTCAGTGTGCTTGTCTGTACTAGCTCTTAGAAGTACACTAAAACACAGATTTTTTTTAGTAAAGTGAAAAGTACAGTATGTGTGATTTAAAGCTGAACGGTGTCTTTATTATTCATGGTATGAATAGGATTTGAGATCTCAAAGAAGGAAAAAGGCCCTGGAGATTTCTCATCAGTGGTATCAGTACAAAAGACAATCTGATGATTTACTTAAATGCTTGGATGATATTGAAAAGAAAATAGCTAGTCTTCCAGAACCTAAAGATGAGCAGAAGCTTAAGGTACTCTCATATATATATATATATGTTTATGATGCTTATCTTTTCTAAAAATAAAACGTATTTAATTATTGTAAATTAAAACCAATTAAAGTAGTAAATATACATTTATAGAAATGTAGAATATGATAGCTTTATGGAAAATTACAGTACATTCAAGTTAAATACTTTTCTATATATTTCTAAATATTAAGTAATTAGTTCTACATTGTGTGTTTGTAAGACTGTCACATTATTTTTCTATGTAATGGACTAGTTTGCTATGTTTCTATGTTACTGTGTGTTTCTATGTTACAGATCAGGCTTAGCAACTACAGAAAACTTTAATTAAATAATAAATCATATGGCTAACTGCAAAATTACTAAATACCATTTTATATAGGCCAAGGATTAAGATAAATATCGGGAAAGATAGTTCAAATAAACACTCCTTCTCAATAATTGTCCCATGTAAAGGTGACACTAAGAATGATCATTATCGCATTTTTATAAGGCACTTAATGGGAATGTGTCATCAGAAAATAACTTATTGTTATATCATACTTTTATCTTAAACATATTTATTCGTCAATATGTCAAAATCTAAATGTTTAAAAATAATAATAAAAATAATAATAATAATAATAATAACAACATAACCTATTATTAGATCAAGTGGCCAGTGTGAAAATTGCAGGATTATATACATTTTTTAAAAACACATAGTGACCATGCTTGGAAATATCCCTTTCATGTTTATAACACTGACTCCATATATGGACACATCCATATATGGAGTCAGAGCAGGGACTCCTAAGCTGGGAAATTCCCCACTCTGGAGTCCCAACTGTGCGATCTGCTCTGAGGGCCCCTTAGAGGATCGGGCCCTGGGCAATTGCCCAGTTTGCCCCCCTAATGCCGGCCCTGGGTATGGACAAGTATACAGGGTGGGAAAGCACCCTGTATACTTGTCTCAATGTCAGGACCGGGGAAAGGTCCTCTTTAACCCTTAGGATACTCTGAACGGCCCAATCAGCTAAGGGGGTTCGGCAGTGGCCACCGATACCGGTGCATTAATCCTCGCACTGCCGCAGTCAGCGCTGACCATGGCACGTGTGGGTATCCTGTCGGGTTGCAATCCCCATCGAGTCCCCGCGCTGCTTTGACAGGGACCCGATGGCAGAGAAGGCAGCCAGAGGCCTTCCTTAGGCCTTGGGCTGCCATCTACAGTAGCCTATGAGATGCAGCCCCCTGGATCTCACAGGCAGCAGGCTGTAAGTGTATTACAATTGTAATACGCTTATAGCCAATGCATCACAATACAGAAGTATTGTTATGCATTGTGCAGGGGATCAGACCCCCAAAAGTTAAAGTCCCAGACTGGGACAAAAAATAAAGTAAAAAAAAGTTTAACAAAAAAAATAATAAAAGTTTTTTTTAAAAAAAAGGTCATTTTCCCCAAATAAAGTTAAAAAAAATTGTAAAAAAAAGAAAGGTAGACATATTAGATATTGCCGCGTCCGTATCGACCGGCTCTATAAAAATATCACATGACCCACCCCGCTAGATAAACGCTGTAAAAAATAAAAAAATAAAAACAGCGCAACTGATCACTTTGCCTCATAAAAAGTGTAATACCAAGCAATCAAAAAGACATATTAATCCCAAAATGGTACCAATCAAACTGTCATCGTGTCCCTCAAAAATGATACCCTGAGACAATCGCTCGAAAAAATAAAAAAATATATAACTCTCAGAAAATGGCAACACAAAAAAAAGATCTTATTCTGTTCAAAATGCATCTAATGTGTAAAACTTTTCAAAAATACAAATGTTAGACATATTGGGTATCGCCGCGTCCGTAACAACCTGCTCTATAAAAATATTACATGAGATGGGCTCTCAGGTGAATGCTGTAATTTTTTTTTTAATAAACTATGCCAAAACAGCCATTTTTTCCCTTTCCTCACAAAAAGTGCAATACCATGCAATCAAAAAGGCGTATTTACCCCATAATGGTACCAATAAAACTGTCATCTTGTCCCGCAAAAATGATAACCTACCTGAGACAGTTGCCCAAAAAATTAAAAAAATATGGCTCTCAGAAAATGGCAACACAAAAAAAGATTTTATTCTGTTCAAAAATGCATCTAATGTGTAAAACTTTCCAAAAATAAAAATGTTAGACCTAGACATATTGAGTATCGCCACGTCCATAACAACCTGCTCTATAAAAATATTACATGAATGCTGTAAAAAAATTAAAAAAACATGCCAAAACAGCCTTTTTTCCCCTCTTGCCTTACAAATAGTGTAATAGCAGTCGATCAAAAAAGCATATTTAACCCAAAATGGTACCAATCAAACCGTCATCTTGTCCCGCAAAAAATTAGACTCTACCTAAGACAATCACCCCAAAAATAAAAAATATGGCTCTCTAAAAATGGCAACACAAAGAAAGACTTTATTCTGTTCAAAAATGCATCTAATGTGTAAAACTTAACAAAAATAAAAATGTTAGACATATTGGGTATCATCGCATCCGTAACAACTGCTCTGTAAAAATATCACATGATTTGCCCCTTCGGGTGAATGCTGTAAAAAATCTTTAAAAACTTTGCCAAAACAGCTTTTTTTCACCTTGACGCACAAAAAGTGTAATGCCAAGCGATCAAAAAGGCATATTTACCCCAAAATGGTACCAATGAAACCGTCATCTCATCCCGCAAAAAATGAGCCCCCACATAAGACAATAAATAAAAAAAATAAAAATCAATATCTCCTGCAAACCAATCCATCAAAATCTGTTCTGCAAAATCCATATGGCGCTCCTTCTGTTCTGAGTCCTGCCATGTGTCCCTACAGCAGTTTACCACCACATATGGGGTGTTGCCATATTCAGGAGAAAATGGGAAACAAATTATGGGGTGCTTTTATACTGTTACCCCTTGTGAAAATAAAAAATTTAGGGCTAAAGCAATATTTTATTAGAAGGAATAAAACTTCATTTTCATAGCCAAGTGTTTCCAAATACCATAAAACGCTTAGGGGGTGAAAGTGGTCAGTACCCCCCTTAATATATTCTTTGAAGGGTGTAGTTTCCAAAATGGGGTCACTTTTTGATGGTTTCCACTGTAGGAGTACGTCAGGGTCTCTCAATTACAAAATGGTACCTAAAAACTGAAATCTGCCTCCAAAATCCTTATGGCGCTCCTTTCCTTCTGACCACTGCCACAAACCCATAGAGACGTTTACCACCACATATGGGGTATTTCTATAAACTGCAGAATCAGAGTAAGGTATATTTAGGTTTAGTTTCCTGTTAACCCTTGCTGCGTTGCAAGAAAAAAATTATTAACGAGAATAATCTACCAAAAAAGTGAAATTTTGAAATTTCACCTCCATTTTCTTTTAATTCTTGTGGAACACCTCAAGGGTTAATAAAGTTTATAACATCAGTTTTTTTTATAATTTGAGGGGTGTAGTTTCTAAAATGGGGTCATTTATTAGTTGTTTCCATTACGTAAGCCTCACAAAATCACTTTATAACTGAATTGGTGCTCAAAAAAATGGTTTGGTAAGTTTTGTTGAAAAGTTGAAAAATTGCTTCTAAACTTCTAAGCCCTCTAACTTCCTTAAAAAAATTAAAAGACATTTACAAAATTATGCCAACATAAAGTAGACATATGGGGAATGTTAAGTAATAAAAATTTTATGAGGTATCACTTTCTGTTTTAAAAACAGAGAAATTGAAATTTTGAAAATTGAAAATTTTGAAAATTTTTTGTTAAATTTTGGATTTTTTCATAAATAAAGGTGAAATTTATTGACTCAAATTTATGACTCATGAAGTACAATGTGTCACGAGAAAACAATCTCAGAATGGCTTGGATAAGTAAAAGTGTTCTAAAGTTATTACCACATAAAGTGACATGTCAGATTTTCAAAAATTGGCCTGGGATTTAAGGTGAAAAGTGGCTCGGTACTGAAAGGGTTAATTGTGTACCTGTTGTCATTGTGAATTGTTAATTATAAAAGTAAATAAACAATAAGAAATAGCTATAGCTGTTACTCTTAGCAATAGTATAGCAGGCTGTGTGTATATAAAATATACAAATGTACACACATTTTACCAATTTTTAATACAAAATAAAAATATAGCTACAGTATTTTGTTTTAGCAATAGTATAGTGGACTTTGTTTAAAATATCCCAATGTAAACACATTTTTTTCTCTTTTTTTCAGACATATTTTTTTTAATATATAGGTATTAGTTTAATCTATAGTTCAGTGGAGTGCAGGGGTCTATTGTGTGCATATAATATACAAAAACACACACAAAAATAAGTTATAATTATTAATTTTATTATTAATTAAATAAAAATTAATTTTTATTATTATTTTCCGTACACAATATATATACATATATTTTTTTCTTTCATAAAAAATAAATCTTTATTACTATATTAGTGTCTTTTTCTTAAATCATATAACTCTATATATATTTGTAATGCCTTTTCTTTTTTCATAAAAAAATAAAAAAAGTATTACTTATGATAAAGGTATAGCAGTCTTTTGTGTGTGACTTATACATATAATTTATTTTATATATTTTCACTTTTTTTCATTTTCTCCACAAAATTCCATACACTTTTCCTAAAAACAAGTCAAATGCTTAAAATGTCCGAATTTCCACAAGATGACTTTAGGAGAGTTATTAACTTTAAAAAAAAAATAGTCTTTGAAGGAATTTCTAAAGTTTTGGCACTGTACAACATCTGTACTGGAAGCATGGTGCCATAGCACCATCAATAACAAAATGGGCTACCAAAATCTATAATGCGCTCCAGTCATTTCAGGTTTTGTGGGGAGTCCAAACAAGATGCAAAAAGTACACAGGTTTTTCGAAGGCCACTGAATAAAAAAAAGGAAAAGAAAATATACCCAGTTCCATTCCTTTTTCCTAAAAAAACCCAAAATGTTCAAATTTCCCTAAGATGAATACCTTTGGCGATCAATATAAAAATAGTTATTTTTAAGGCATTTCTAATGTTCTAAATGTTTTAGCACTTTACAATGTCTGTTCTGGCAATATGGTGCCATGAAACCAGCAAATAAGTCTCCAAAATCCATGATGCAGTTAGATAGGCCCATTGGTAAAACCGACAACGTGGCCTGGTAAAGAAGGGGGTAAACGCTCTGATAATGAAGTGGTTAAAAAAACACCAAAAATTTTTTTTTTAAAATGTGTAACATAAAAATGTGATTTATTTTAAACAATATGTCATTTTCTATTGACACATTCCTTTTAAGCTCCTTGTTCTTTGGATACACTCTGTAGACAATGATGTGCTGCCAACAAACAAAACTCCTATAAGTGTAAAACAGTCATATTAATGATTGCTCAGCTGCAGATCATTGCAGCTAGCAAGCATGCAGTGATCATAAGGATAAACGTTGAATCTTGATAATTGCCCGCTCAATCTGCAGGTTTAAAAAGGCCCCAACTCTGCTAGAAATTCTATTCTTCTATATACCCTCTATCTTCTTTAGTTTAGTTATTTATTTTAAAAGTCTGTTATAGAATAGAGTTATACTCAGTTCACATTGACATATGAACAGGCTGGCTTTGTGGTACAGTTGTTTTGACGGCTAGAATAGTGCACTTTGCAGTGTCGTTCATGCGGTCAAAAAGTGGAAGCCAGACAGAAACCTGACAAACCACATCATAAGAAGATTGCTCTGGCACAGTTGTCACATTTCTGTTAAAATGGCCACAATGTTAATGTATGCTGAGCTTAAAACGCAATAACTCAATACTTAAAAGTATGATTATGAATTTGTAAATTCAGTCATTTAATATGTGTGATTTAAAAACACATGTATATGAACTTATATATGAATGTATAATAATAATAATAATAATAATAATAATAATAATAATGATAATAATGATAATTATAATAAAATAAACTTATATGAACTATATGAATATCTTTAATATTTAGCTTAATTTGATCTGTTCGGAGCTTCCTCCTGTAAGCCAATTATAAATACAGTCTCAGAATAGTAGGATTACAACTGATCAGTGTGTACAGTGTTATTAAATATGTGGAGGCTATAAAATGAAGTTATTATTATTATTATTATTATTATTTCAGTAATACTGTCCTGATAGTATAGCTGAAATGACCATTAATTAATTAATATAAGGATGAATGGCAAAAATATATTCTTTACAAAAATGTAAAACCTCTAAAATGTTCATGTTGGTTTTAATATTGACTCATATTATGTATCTTTGTTCCAGATGAACTAATGACTAACAGTACATGGATGACTCTTTCTCATATTAGCACACTTCATTCATCAGACCATGTCCATATGTTACTGTCCAGTCAATCCAAACTGTCAGCTGTCTTTATTGTCAACCATATTATTTTGCTTTATTATTGCTTTGATTTGCCATTTAATAGCAAAAATAAGAAAGTATATGAAGAAAATATATGGACTTTTGCTTGGCAGACAAAATGGCATAGTTTTTATAAAAATGCACAGATTCGTTTAATTAGAGGCCTATGAATGGCATATTTAATACATGTATTAAACACAGACAAAATAAAGTCACACGACAATATTATCTATGCACTAATCATATGTTAGTTTATTGTTTATTTCTCAAAATAAAGTCTAATGAGAAACAAGTGACAGATTTATGTTGCTGCTTCCTCTAATGTATATTCATTAGATAGCTAACTGCCCTGGGCCCTATATTGGTTTTACTCACTAGGAAATTGATGGAGAATTGGAGATGAAGAAAGAAGAAATGAATGCAGTACACAGGCAAGCTGAATGTTTGTCTAAGGATGGGGCTGCCAAAGCGGTGGAGCCAAATTTGATCCATCTTAACAAACGCTGGCAAGAAATTGAGAGCAAATTTGCTCCATTCCGACGACTACACTATGCACAAATTGTGAGTTTTATTTGCAAACCTTATAGTTTGCTACTAACAAAATTATACTAACAATAATGATCCACTTTGATGAAATAAGTTTAGTGAAACTTCTGTATAGGATGATCTAGTATAGCCCATATGGTTTAATACATATAGCACAAGATGACACTGTACACAAGAAAATTTACATTCAAATACTCATTAGTGCATGCTACATTTTTTGCTTCATTCATTGTATCATAACATTTTAAATGATATTATTCATGTTAATTCTCATTTTATCACAGAAGATGAAAAATAAATAGTTTTTCAGTTATTCATTTCATGCAAATTTTAATTTCATATCTATCTTATATATACAGTATATATAAACTATATATATGCAATATCTACTTAGCTTTCAGATTGCTATTTCTTTCCTTCAGTGACTTGTCACCTTTAAAAAAAAAGACAAAAAAAATCTGGTAAAGGTGACAAAATAAAGGGATTGAAGAAAAGTTCAAATGATGGATTAGGGAATCCTAAATTAATAGACTGAATATCTCTTAAGTTTCTCATGTATTAGCAACAGTAACTAAAAAGAGTTCTATAACTTACGCTCGTAAAGACCTAACACACTTGTGCATTACATAGATAGGCCACTGATTTTAATACTAATTGTGTGATGCTTTATTTCTCCAGTGGTAGCACTGCAGACAAAATGATCACATATATAGTGCCTTAAAAAAGTATTCATACCTCTTGAACTTTTCCACATTTTTTCACCCACAAACTTAAATGTATTTTATTGGGATTTTATGTAATAGATCATCACAAAGCAATAACTAAAGTATGTGTGAAGTGAAAAGAAAATGATTTGTGGTTTTCAACATTTGTAATAAATAGAGATGAGCGAGTAGTGTTCGATCGAGCTGGTATTCGATCGAATACTACGCTATTTGGCGTACTCGATTTCGTTCGAGTATAACGGCGATGGCGCACTTAGAATTCGTTTCCCCTCCCACCTTCCCTGGCGCTCTTTTTCCACCAATCACCATGCAGGGGGGGTATGACAGGCACGCTGAGCACGCTGTCAGCGCGAAAACGGCGTCTACATGGATTGGCTGGAAAAACCATGTGACCTCGAATATTAAAAACTCAGCTCTTCCTGCTCGTACGCATATGCTGCGTGAACTTAGTCAGGGACAGAGGCTGGAGAAGGGAGAGATAGGTTTTAGCTGTTGGACAGGCAGGAGCATGATTAAAAGCCCTTATCAGGGCTACTATAGTGCAGTACAGTGATAGCTTTACTACAATATAGACTTTACAGAGAACGGCTGCTGTATTCAGGGATAGCTGCTGGAGTAGGGACAGAGAGAGGCATTAGTAGTGTATTAGGTGCTCTGCTACATACCAAACTATATTTGGCACTACTGCTGTGTACCTTGAACTATAAAATATATAGGCCTTATAATTGGCAACTGTACAGTGCGTTCTCTTGCAAACTAATTTAAATACCTGGTGTAAATACCCACCGTCTGAACAGTTAGTACACGGCTGTGTACCTTGAACTATAAAATATATAGGCCTTATACTAGGCAACTGTACTGTGCGTTCTCTTGCAAAATTATTTAAATACCTGGTGTTTATACCCACCGTCTGAAAAGTTAGTACACGGCTGTGTACCTTGAACTATAAAATATATAGGCCTTATAATTGGCAACTGTACTGTGCGTTCTCTTGCAAAATTATTTAAATACCTGGTGTTTATACCCACCGTCTGAAAAGTTAGTACACGGCTGTGTACCTTGAACTATAAAATATATAGGCCTTATACTAGGCAACTTTACTGTGCGTTCTCTTGAAAAATTATTTAAATACCTGGTGTTTATACCCACCGTCTGAAAAGTTAGTACACGGCTGTGTACCTTGAACTATAAAATATATAGGCCTTATACTAGGCAACTGTACTGTGGGTTCTCTTGCAAAATTATTTAAATACCTGGTGTTTATACCCACCGTCTGAAAAGTTAGTACACGGCTGTGTACCTTGAACTATAAAATATATAGGCCTTATACTAGGCAACTGTACTGTGCGTTCTCTTGCAAAATTATTTAAATACCTGGTGTTTATACCCACCGTCTGAAAAGTTAGTACACGGCTGTGTACCTTGAACTATAAAATATATAGGCCTTATACTAGGCAACTGTACTGTGCGTTCTCTTGCAAAATTATTTAAATACCTGGTGTTTATACCCACCGTCTGAAAAGTTAGTACACGGCTGTGTACCTTGAACTATAAAATATATAGGCCTTATACTAGGCAACTGTACTGTGCGTTCTCTTGCAAAATTATTTAAATACCTGGTGTTTATACCCACCGTCTGAAAAGTTAGTACACGGCTGTGTACCTTGAACTATAAAATATATATAGGCCTTATAATTGGCAACTGTACTGTGCGTTCTCTTGCAAAATAATTTCACGGCTGTGAAGGCAAAATATTGTAACAAAAAAAAAAAAAATGCGGAGGGGGGCTAGCGGAATAGGACGTGGACGAGGACGGGGGCGCGGAAATGCTGTTGGGGGCCTTGTTGAAGCCAGTGGGGATACAATGCGTGCTGGTGAGGGTCAGCCAGGATCCCGCTCATCCAGAATCCCTGCCTTTATGGGACAGTTAAGCAGGGGGCGGGTTACACCGCTGTTGAGGCCTGAGCAGGTTGAACAGGTGGTGCAATGGATAGCCGATAGCACTTCCACACAGTTGTCCACCAGCCAGTCATCCACACAGTCTCACTCTGACCCTCCTTCCTCCACACCTGGCCAACAGAGTCATCCCACCATTGACCCCTCCCAGGAGCTCTTTTCGGGTCCTTTTTCAGATGTGCCGGAAGAATCCCAGGAGCTAGCAGAGGAATTTGTTTGTAGTGATGCCCAAACACTTGAGTTTTCGCCATCTCCTGCTGATGTGGACCCTGAGCCAGCATCTGTTATCATGAGCGATGATGATGATGAGACGCAGTTGCCATAAAGGGAGGCTGTTGGAATGTCCAGTGGGCAGGAGGAGGAGCAGAGTGAGGAAGTTGAGGTGGTGGATGACGAAATGACCGACCCCACTTGGCCAGGGGTGATGTCCAGCGAGGAAAGTAGTGGAGAGGTGGTGGTCTGCGCAGCACCGAAAAAGGCAGCAAGAGGCAGAGGGATGTCCAGAGGCAGAGGGATGTCCAGAGGCAGAGGGATGTCCACAGGCAGAGGGATGTCCACAGGCAGAGGACAGTCCAGACAGAGAAGTGAGGCCACAGCCAGCAGGGCCGAAGCTGTTCCCGGCAGCGGGCAGTCGCGCGAAGCTCCCCCATCGAGGCCTCGTACTTCTGTGGTGTGGAGATTTTTTAATGTTTGTGCGGATGACAAACTGAGCGCGGTTTGCACACTCTGCCACTCAAAACTGAGTAGGGGCTCTGAGAAGAGCAATCTGACCACCTCAGGCATGCGGCGTCACTTGGAAGTCAAGCACTGGGCTGAGTGGGAGAGAGCAAACGCAATACAACCTGCGCCCGGTCTTGCTGCCACTGCCTCTTCCCCTGTGTTGTGTGCTGCCACTGCGGTCCAGACCTCCAGCCAGGACACCTCCACATCTGCCTCTGCCTCGGCTACTTTGGGGCCTTCTCCTTCAGCCTCCCCTTCCCCCGCCTCTTCGCCTGCACCTTCACACTCCTCGTCCCAACAACTGTCCATCTCGCAGGCGTTCGACCGCAGGCGGAAGTACGCCTCGAGTCACCCCCAAGCCCAAGCCTTAAACTGCCACATCTCCAAACTGCTGGCCCTGGAGATGTTGCCGTTTAGGCTTGTGGAGACGCAGGCCTTCTGTGACCTGATGGCGGCTGCCGCACCTCGCTATTCCGTCCCCAGCCGCCACTACTTTTCCCGGAGTGCCGTCCCCGCCCTGCACCAGCACGTGTCGCGTAACATCAGGCGGGCCCTGAGGTACGCAGTCAGCGCAAAGGTCCACTTGACCACCGACTCGTGGACAAGCGCTTGCGGCCAGGGACGATACATCTCTTTGACGGCACACTGGGTGAATGTTGTGGAAGCGGGGACGGGGTCGCAAACAGAGACGGCCTACCTACCACCCCCGCCCAAGATTGCCAGCATGGGTTCTGATAAACCCCCCTCCTCCTCCTCCTCCTCCTCCTCTGCCTTAACATCGCCCTCAGCCGCTAGCTGGAAGCGTTGCAGCACTGGCGCGGGGAGACGTCAGCAGGCGGTGCTTAAGCTCATCAGCTTGGGCGACAGGAAGCACAGCGCCCCAGAGGTGAGGGACGCCATATTGCAGCAGACGGAGATGTGGCTGTCGCCGCTGCAGCTAGGACCAGGCATGGTCGTGTGCGATAACGGCCGTAACCTGGTGGCGGCTCTGGAGCTTGCCGAACTCTATCACGTACCATGCCTGGCCCACATTTTTAATCTGGTAGTCCAAAAATTTCTAAAGACTTACCACAACCTGGCAGAGCTACTGGTGAAAGTGCGGCGCTTGTGCGCTCACTTTCGGAAGTCAACTGTAGCTGCTGCTAGCTTAAAAAAACTCCAGCAACGCCTCCATTTGCCTGAACATCGGCTGTTGTGCGACCTGCCGACTCGCTGGAATTCCACCTATTCCATGTTGGCCAGGGTGTGTGAGCAGCAGAGAGCATTGATGGAGTACCAGATTATGAATCCACGCGTGCCTCCAACTCAGCTCCCTCAGTTTGCCAACCACGAGTGGCCATGGATGGCAGACATATGCGATGTACTGCGTATCTTTGAGGAGTCCACCAAGAAGGTCAGCAGCGAGGACGCTATAGTGAGCGTAACCATCCCGCTCCTATGCGTCCTTAAAGAATCACTCATCGCAATAAGGGAGAACGCATTGCACGCAGAGGAGACGGGGGTAGGAGGAGACGCAACGGAGCTACACAGTCAGACCACACTTTTGTCTGCTTCACGGTGGCAGTTGCAGGAGGAGGAGGAGGATGAGGAGGAGGAGGACGACGTGGAGGTGGCTGTGGAAGAGGAGGAGGATGCTGGCGGCGAGGGTAGCAGTCAGGCTGTGTGCGTCCCATTGGTTCAGCGCGGATGGGGCGGAGAGGAGGCGGAAGAGGAGGAAATGGCAAGTGATCCTTCTGGTGGGGGCAGTGAGGTCATGCCTATTCAGAGTCTGGCACACATGGCTGACTTCATGCTGGGCTGCTTTTCCCGGGACACACGTGTTGTCCGGATAGTGGAGAACAAACTGTACTGGGTCTTCGCAATCCTGGACCCCCGGTATAAAGATAACGTCTCTTCTTTTATTCCGGTAGAGGAGAGAACGAATCGATTGCTGGAATACCAGAGGGAACTTGTGCAGAACATGATGGAGATTTTCCCACCCACCATCGCTGGCGGCAGAGAGGAGAGGGTCTCCCAGAGTCCCACAACATCAATCAGGCCCACAGCCACCAGGGGAACACTCTCCAAGGTGTGGGACACGTTCATGGCACCCCCTCGTGCAACTTCCATCACTGCGGGGCCCGCTATCAGCAGGAGGGACAAGTATCGGCGGATGTTGCGGGAGTACCTGGCAGACCGTACCCCAGTCCTCCCCGATCCCTCGGCGTCCTACACTTACTCGGTCTCCAAGTTGGACACGTGGCTGGAACTGTCCCTGTACGCCTTGGAGGTGCTTGCCTGCCCTGCCGCCAGCGTGCTATCAGAACGGGTGTTCAGCGCAGCCGGGGGCATTATAACCGATAAGCGCAGCCGCCTGTCAACCGACAGTGCCGACAGGCTGACGCTAATCAAAATGAACAGCAAGTAGATTGACCCGGACTTTGCTTCTCCAACAGTGGAAAGCAGCCAAAAGTGAAGTGCCATCTGTATGAAGTGCCATTTCCTCCTCCACCTCCTCCTCCTCCTCCTTAACCGCCGTAGAATTGCTCCGTAAATAAGAAAAATTTATATATTTATGGCTCACCTCTTGGGCCTCCACAAAATGTTTAAGAGGTCTCACCTCTTGGGCCTTCACATAATTTTTAAGAGGTCTCACCTCTTGGGCCTCCACATAATTTTTAAGAGGTCTCACCTCTTGGGCCTCCACAAAATTTTTAACAGGTCTCACCTCTTGGGCCTCCACAAAATGTTTAAGAGGTCTCACCTCTTGGGCCTCCACAAAATTTTTAACAGGTCTCACCTCTTGGGCCTCCACAAAATTTTTAACAGGTCTCACCTCTTGGGCCTCCACAAAATTTTTAACAGGTCTCACCTCTTGGGCTTCCACAAAATTTTTAACAGGTCTCACCTCTTGGGCCTTCACATAATTTTTAAGAGGTCTCACCTCTTGGGCCTCCACATAATTTTTAAGAGGTCTCACCTCTTGGGCCTCCACAAAATTTTTAACAGGTCTCACCTCTTGGGCCTCCACAAAATTTTTAACAGGTCTCACCTCTTGGGCCTTCACATAATTTTTAAGAGGTCTCACCTCTTGGGCTTCCACATAATTTTTAAGAGGTCTCACCTCTTGGGCCTCCACAAAATTTTGTCAAGGTCTCACCTCTTGGGCCTCCACAAAATTTTATCAAGGTCTCACCTCTTGGGCCTCCACAAAATTTTATCAAGGTCTCACCTCTTGGGCCTCCACACAATTTTTAAGAGGTCTCACCTCTTGGGCCTCCACAAAATTGTATCAAGGTCTCACCTCTTGGCCTCCACAAAATTTTTAACAGGTCTCACCTCTTGGGCTTCCACAAAATTTTTAACAGGTCTCACCTCTTGGGCCTTCACATAATTTTTAAGAGGTCTCACCTCTTGGGCCTCCACATAATTTTTAAGAGGTCTCACCTCTTGGGCCTCCACAAAATTTTTAACAGGTCTCACCTCTTGGGCCTCCACAAAATTTTTAACAGGTCTCACCTCTTGGGCCTTCACATAATTTTTAAGAGGTCTCACCTCTTGGGCTTCCACATAATTTTTAAGAGGTCTCACCTCTTGGGCCTCCACAAAATTTTGTCAAGGTCTCACCTCTTGGGCCTCCACAAAATTTTATCAAGGTCTCACCTCTTGGGCCTCCACAAAATTTTATCAAGGTCTCACCTCTTGGGCCTCCACACAATTTTTAAGAGGTCTCACCTCTTGGGCCTCCACAAAATTGTATCAAGGTCTCACCTCTTGGGCCTCCACAAAATTTTTAACAGGTCTCACCTCTTGGGCCTCCACAAAATTTTATCAAGGTCTCACCTCTTGGGCCTCCACAAAATTTTTAAGAGGTCTCACCTCTTTGGCCTCCACATAATTTTTAAGAGGTCTCACCTCTTGGGCCTCCACATAATTTTTAAGAGGTCTCACCTCTTGGGCCTCCACATAATTTTTAAGAGGTCTCACCTCTTGGGCCTCCACATAATTTTTAAGAGGTCTCACCTCTTGGGCCTCCACATAATTTTTAAGAGGTCTCACCTCTTGGGCCTCCACATAATTTTTAAGAGGTCTCACCTCTTGGGCCTCCACATAATTAGGATCACCTTGGCCCAATTTTAAGAGGTCTCACCTCTTGGGCCTCCACATAATTTTTAAGAGGTCTCACCTCTTGGGCCTCCACATAATTTTTAAGAGGTCTCACCTCTTGGGCCTCCACAAAATTTTTAACAGGTCTCACCTCTTGGGCCTCCACATAATTTTTAAGAGGTCTCACCTCTTTAGCCTCCACACAATTTTTAAGAGGTCTCACCTCTTGGGCCTCCACATAATTTTTAAGAGATCTCACCTCTTGGGCCTCCACATAATTTTTAAGAGGTCTCAGCTCTTGGGCCTCCACATAATTTTTAAGACGTCTCACCTCTTGGGCCTCCACAAAATTTTCCATGAGCCTCTGGCCAGCCCACGGCCTCTTCCTGCCTTTTGCGGTCCTACGCATCCCTCAACATCCCCACTGCTTTACCTGCTAGACATGACACTGGGCCAGGTCGGGTCACTGACATCTCTAGCACCAACAATTTGGGCATTTTAAGGCTTCTGCATGTGTTTGAGTTGTTTTTACATTTTAAAGAAGACATGTCTGACCACATCTCACACACACACACAATGACAATTAGGGGTGGGGTCTATTTGCTTTCCCCCTTGCCTATGCCATCTGTGGTTGTCATAGGCAACGTGATTTTAAGGGGTGCAGAATTTCAATTTCTTTTTTGTCTAGTTTGGCTTGGGGTCCATGGCAATGTAGAGGAAAGAAGGTTTCCTTGTATGGTCTCACTTTACAGAGAGGTTAGATTGTCTTTGGAGTGTATTGTTGAGAGGCTGTGATAGTGGCGTAATAGTGCGACTTGGGCGCGTTATATGCACCCAGACATGCTTCCCCTGCTGTCCCAGTTGCATTCCAGCAGTGTTGGCATCCTTTTCTGAGGTTTCAGGGTGGACTTGGTGACCTCCAAGTGGTCGAATTGAGATTTCCAAGTGGCGAGCATTTTTTTCCCATAGACTTTAATGGGATTCGATATTCGGTCGAATAGTCGAATTTCGCGGTCTATTCGAATCGAATTTCGAACTTTCGAATATTTCACTACTCGCTCATCTCTAGTAATAAATAAAAATCTGAAAAGTTTGGTGTGCATTTGTATTCAGCCCTCTCTATTCTGATAGCCATAAATAACATCCGGTGTGACCAACCGCCTTCATATGTCACCTAATTAGTAAATATAGGCCACCTATTTGTAACTTATTCTCAGTATACCTAAAGCTGTTCTGTGAAAGCCTTAGAGGTTTGTTAGTGAACATTAGTGATCAAACATCATCATGAAAACCAAGGAACACATAAGATAATGTACTGTAGATAAGGGATAAAGTTATGGAGAAGTGTTAAGCACGGATAGGTCATTAAAAAAATCCCAAGCTCTAAACATCTCACAGAACACTGCCCATTCCATCATCCAAAAATATAACGTGTATGGCACAACTGCAAACCTACCACAATATGTACTTTCACCTAAACTGACAGCTAAGGCAAGGAGAGCACTAATTAGAGAAGCGGTCCATGGTCACTTTGGACGAGCTAGAGATTTACTGCTCAGGTGGGAGAGTCTGTACTCCACAAATCTGCCCTTTACAAAAGAGTGACAAGAAGAAAGCCATTTTTTAAAGCAAGCCATAAGCCTCATTCACAGTTTGCCACAAGCCATGCAGGGGAAACAAAAAGCATGTGGAAGAAGGTCCTCTGGTCAGATAAGACCAAAGTTGTCCAAATTAAAACTGCTATGTGTGACGGAAAACTAACACTGCACCACACCCTGAACACACCATCCCCACTGTGAAACATGGTAATGGCAGCATCATGCTAAGGGATGCTTTTCTTTAGCAGGGACAAAGAAAATGGACAGAGTTGATGGGTATATGGATGGAGCTAAAAATAGGGCAATCCAGGAAGAAAACCTGGTAGAGGCTACAAAAGACTTGAGACTGGGCGGAGGTTCAACTTCCAGCAGGACAATGACCCTAAAATGGAATGGTTTAGATTAAAGTATTTCATATGTTAGAAGTCAAAGTCCAGACCTAAATTTCATTAATAATCTGTGTCAAGGCTTGAAAATTTTGTTCACAGAAGCTCTCCAACCAATCTGACTGATGTGTAAAGCTGGTAGAGACATACCCCAAAAGACTTGCAGCTGTAATTGCAAGGAAAGATGGTTTTATAAAGTCTTTACTCAGGGGGCTGAATAAAAATATGCTAGACTTTCTAGATTTGCATTTATTAAAATGTTTAAAAAACATATTATTTTCACTTCACACATAGTTGCTACTTTGTGTTGGTCTATCTATAATGTGAATAAATGTGGAAAAGTTCACGAGGTATGCATACTTTTTCAAGGCACTGTATTAAGTGTGTGTGCTATAATGTGAACCCATTTTTGACATTTTAGACCAGGTAAAACTTTTCCATACATTTTTAGTTTAGTGCTGTTTTGTTCCTTCTATTGGAGGAATTCTTTCACTATAAAGTCCTGTGGCTTATTTTGCCACAATAAGCATATCCTGATCCATTGTATAGCAAACAGGTGTCCTTTTGGTGCATTGTGTAGCAAATACTGTAGGCATCCAGTGGTGCACTATGTAACAAACAGGCATCCTGTGGCACATTGTTTTGCAAATTGCTATTCTATGGTGCATTATGTTGTAAACAGTTATGCTGTGGTGCATTGTGTCATAAATAATCATCATGTGGCACAATATGTGAAATCTTCCCTACAGATTGCACTATTAGGCAAAAAAAAGGTTTTTCAAACACAAGTACATTTAACAACATACATTTTTTGCCTTTCATTCTCAATTTAGGATACATTTAAGAAACAAAGGGCACACTATCCATGAATATGTCACAAAAATGGTGGAGATAAAATATTCTGCCACAAAATAATTAATAAATCTCTCCCATTGTATTCAGTTTATTGATATGGAAATGTGACTATGTTCAGTTTATCAATATGGAATTGTCCAAAAGTATACCTTGGACAACTTAAAATTTGTCATAGTTTTACTGTAGCTAAATATTTTTCTTCAGTGCCATTTAAATTAAATATTAAATATAGAGATAAGTGAATTTCTTGAAATTCGTTCCATGTTTGATTCACTTAATCTTTCAAATAATTTGATTTTGGTTTAAATTGATTCTACCCAAATCAAAATTGCTACAAATGGCCTGAAAATTAGTATATAAAACTATGAAGTTTCCTAGAACTCATACTTTATATCTTTTGTCTTCCTCTCTTTTTTTTAATTTTTCCAATGTTTGCTGTTTATCTCCCCCGTCATCCTCTATTTTAGCTTTTTAATACAATGACAGCAATAGTAAATAATGTCAAAGTAACATTGACATATACAACATGTTCCAAAATATTATGCAAATGATATTTATCTCTGATTTTCCTAAATGGCCGGTGTAAATGACAGTCAGTATAATAAAAGTCATCACCTGTTAGATTATACATCAAATTTTATTGAACAAACCTCCCAATGATAACAGTATATTCTTCAAAAATTAAAAAAACTCAAAATGCACTGTTCCAAATTATTATGCACAGTAGAGTGTCTAAACATTTTATATGTTTTTAAGAACTGAAAATGCTCATTTGTGGAATTTGCAGCATTAGGAGGTCACATTTACTGAAATAAAAAGATATTTAAATCCAAAACATCCTAACAGGCCAAGTTACATGTTAGCATAGGAACCCTTCTTTGATATCACCTTCACAATTCTTGCATCCATTGAACTTGTGAGTTTTTGGAGTTTCTGCTTGAATTTCTTTGCATGGTGTCAGAATAGCCTCTCAGAGCTGCTGTTTTGATGTGAACTGCCTCCCACCATCATAGATCTTTTGCTTGATTATACTCCAAAGGTTCTCTATAGGGTTGAGGTCAGGGGAAGATGGTGGCCACACCATGAGTTTATCTCCTTTTATGCCCATAGCAGCCAATGACACAGAGGTATAGTATTATTTGCAGCATGAGATGGTGCATTGTCATGCATGAAGATGATTTTGCTCCTGAAGGCACGTTTCTGCTTTTTGTACCAGGGAAGAAATGTGTCTGTCAGAAACTCTATATACTTTGCAGAGGTCATTTTCACACCTTCAGGAACCCTAAAGGGGCCTACCAGCTCTCTCCCCATTATTCTGGCCCAAAACATGACTCCTCCACCTCCTTGCTGACGTTGCAGCCTTGTTGGGACATGGTGGCCATCCACCAACCATCCACTACTCCATCCATCTGGACCATCCAGGGTTGCACGACACTCATCAGTAAACAAGACTGTTTGAAAATTAGTCTTCATGTATGTCTGGGCCCACTGCAACCGTTTCTGCTTGTGAGCACTGGTTAGGGGTGGCTGAATAGTAGGTTTATGCACCACAGCAAGCCTTTGAAGGATCCTACACCTTGAGGTTCGAGGGACTCCAGAGGCACCAGCAGCTTCAAATACCTGTTTGCTGGTTTGTAATGGCTTTTTAGCAGCTGCTCTCTTAATCCGATGAACTTGCCTGGCAGAAACCTTCCTCATTATGCCTTTATCGAACACGTCTGTGCTCTGAATCAGCAACAAACCTCTTCACAGTACAATGACCACGCTTATGTTTTTGTGAAATATCTAATGTTTTCATACCTTGTCCAAGGCATTGCACTGTTTGATGCTTTCCGGCAGCAGAGAGATCCTTTTTCGTTCTCATTTTACTTGAAAACAGTGGCCTGCTTAATATTGTGGAACATCCAGTTTTCCTTTAATTGTGCTCACCTGGCAAACTAATTATCACAGGTATCTGAGATTGATTTCAGTGATTCAAAGATCCCTGAGACACAATACCATCAATGAGTTTCATTGAAAAACAAAAAATGTAATCTTTATGACACTTAAAACCAATTTGCATAATACTTTAGAACATGGTGTATAGCTATGGCAAACACATGGTTGACAGTGTGAACAAACAACTTATATAACCCCTAGACGACAATCACTGTTCAAGTATGGCACAGTGAACATAGCACTCTCGCAAAGCACTGTACATGTATGATAAAACAAGCAGTATACTATAGGAGATTGCCTTTTTCTGACAGCCGGGCCCCTGCTGTATCCACCAGCATTGCTAAGCACTCCGATGCCAGCAGATCAATCTCTCTCTAATTCCATCAGCTCCCAACAATACGATCATGGGTGTAGATAGTTGCCATGATACCCAAAAGCCTTACAAAGGCCTCGGGGACTAGTATGTATGGAACCGTATAGCCCCCAAGATGGGCCTCATGGGCAACTGTCAGTGTAAAACTGTCCGTTTCTATGTAGTACAATACAGCATGTATTGCATTGCATTGAAACAGGGTCAGATTCCCAAAAGTTGAAGTTCCATATATTATAAAAAAAAAGTTTCAAGCGTCAAAAAAGTTCCCTTTTCCCATAATTAAGCCATTTATAATTGTGAAAAAAACAGAAAAAAGACTTTTTCGATATTGCTGTGTCACGACCGGTTCTATAAAATTATCACATGATCCACCCAGTCAAGTGAACAGCCATTATTTTGAACACTTCAGCCACCAAAAGTAATTTTATCAAGTGATCAAAAAAGTCATAAATACCCTTAAATTTATACCGATGAAAAGCTCACCACATCCTGCAAACATTGAGCCCCCCAAAAACAAGATAATCGCTAGAAAGCAATATATATATATATATATATATATATATATATATATATATATATATATAAATGGAGTCACAAAATATTTTTTTTTCTCAAAAATGCTTTTATTGTGTAAAACAAACACATATTTGGTATCTCTGCATTTATAATGACCTGCTCTTTATGATCTACCCCCTCAGGGTACATAAAAACTGTCACCACAACTTTTTTCTCACCTTGCCTTACAAAAAACGTAATATCAAGTGATTAAAAAATCTTATGCGCCCCAAAATAATACCAATGACAATGACAATTCATCCCAACTCATCTAGAAAAATGAGCCTTCACACAATACCACACTAAAAACTTTAATTGTGTAAAACTAGCAAAACTTAAATAAAAAGTCATATGCAGCCCTAAAATAATGTTTATAATCAGGGCAACTCTTCCCTTAAGAAATAAGCACTCACACATCTCCATCAAGAGCAAAACAAAAACCATATGGTTGTTAGAAAATAGTTGAAAAAGTAGAAAATGGCGACTGTAAACCAATCCATCAATATAGTTGCTGCAAAAGCCAAACGGTGGTCTTTCCCTTCTGAACCCTGCAGCGCATCGAAACAGCAGTTTTAGTCAGCAGTAGAACCAGTCTAACAATTTAAAGGGTGTGGTGTATCTCAGATGGCACAAGCTGGGCCATTTCTGTGAAAAACTTGCTATTTTCATTTTGCACTATCACCTGCTCATTAATTTATGCAAAACAACTGTGGTATCAAAATCCTCACTTAACCCCTTGTTAAATAACTTAAGTGTTAAAGTTTCCAAAATGAGGTCACATATTGGGGGTTTTCATTGTATGAGTACCTCTGGGCCTACAGTATGCAAATATGATGTAGGATACAAAAGCCATTCCACCAATATCTGAGCTCCAAAAGCCAAATGACACTCCATTCTGAGCTGTTTAATGTGCAGATACAGCGGCTTACATCCACATTTTTAGCATTATTTCTAGCATTATTTCTAGCAAACTATGAACTCAAGTAGTGTGGTGTATCAGATGACTACACTCCTTGGTGAATTTTGTGAGGGGTGTAGTTTTTAAAATGGGGTCAATTCCTGGAGGTTTCCTTTTTCTGTTTTACCTCAGAGCCTCTGCATTTGTCGGCCAGTGCTATATAAATAACCAAACTATGTAAGCCTCAAATTCACATGGTGCTATTTAATTTCTAAACTCTGCAATATGTCCAAACAGCGTTTTACAACCGCATAAGGAGTATTGTCATACATAGAAAAAATTATATAATAAAATTTGTTATGCTTTTTTCCTTTTTCATTTGTGAATATGAAATATGGGAGGCTAAAACATATAATGTCATTTTTAGTTTCATTTTCCGATCTTAAAACATTCTATGAAGCAACCATGGGGACAAGTCAATCCCTATAACCCTAGGTGAATTCCATGAAGATTTTTATTTTTTTTCAAAAGTGGGATAACTTTTGGGGGGAAGGGGGTTATACTGTACTGGTACCTCAGGTGCTCTGCAAACATGACATGGTACTCAAGAACAATTTCAGGGAAATCTGCCCTCCAAAAGCCAAATGGCGCTCCTTTCCTTCTGAGCCCTGTGGTGTGCGCATATAGCGGTTTGTGAGCATTGTGGGGATTCTCTCTGATAGGCAGGGTAAGCGGACGCAGAACAGAGGCACAAAAACAGTTCTTAATCCAACTGCAGTGTTTTATTCACACACGCAGGTATAACAGTACATCAAAAACAACTTCACCTGAGTTGAAAGTCCTGGTGTTAAACTTCACCTGAGTTGAAAGTCCAGGTTCTGCATAAAGAGTCCATTTATAGAAACAAAATCCCCCTGTCCTCCCAGACAGGTCTTCAGCCTTCATCCAGGCACCAGCCTTCCCCCTCTCTGTAGTTTGGCTGGCTTTTTAAAGTAGTTTGGTGTCAGCAAAGCCTGGACCGGCACCTACAATCCAGTCCGATGCTTGACTTCACCTGGCTGTCAATCAGCCCAGCAGCACATGCTGGGAGGAAAATACCTTCCCTCAAGCAACAGACCTTTCAATGTGTCACAACATATACAGAGTGTTATAATATTCATGAGAAAATGGGTATCCAATTTTGGGATGCCTTTTCTCCTGTTACTCCTTGTGAAAATTAAAACTGTGGGGCTAAATCAAAAGTTTATTGGAAAAATATTTTTACATTTTTAATTTTCTTAGCCATGTGTTTCTAAATTCTGTGAAATGCCTCTGGGGTCAAAATGCTCACTACACCCCTCAATAAATTTCTGGAGGGGTTTAGTTTTCAAAATCAGGCTACTTTTGGGGGTTTCCACTGTAGGGGTGCCTCTCTTCAAATACGACATGGGGCCAACAAAACATTGTAGCAAAATCTGTCCTCCAAATGGCAAATGGTGATCCTTCCCTTCTAAACCTTGCAATATGCCCTTATTGTAGTTTATGACCACATATGGGCTGTTGCCATATTCAGGAAAAAAATACATAACAAATAGTGGGAAGCTTTTTTTCTTGTTACCCCTTGTGAAAATAAATAATGTGAAGCTAAAGCAGCATTTTATTGGAAAAATATAATTTTTATTTACACAACCAAGTATTGCTAAATTTAATGAACTCTGGGTACAAAGTGCTCATTAAACAACTAGGTAAATTATTTAATGGGTGTAGTTCCAAAACGGGTCATTTTTGGTGGGTTTCCATTGAAGAGGTACCTCAGAGTCTCTTCAAATATAACATGATGCCCAAAAACCATTCAAGCAAAATCTGCCCTCTGAAAGCTAAATAGTGTTACTTCCCTTCTGATCTCTGTCTTGTGCACATATAGCAGTTTAGGGCCATATGTTGGGGTGTTTCTGTAAACTGCAGAATCAGGATAATAAATAATGAGGTTTGTTTATCTGTTAAACCTTCCTATGTTACAGTAAAAATGTATTAACATTTTGCTTTAAATCCTGTGGAATGAATAAAAAAGTGTCTGTAATCAGTTTTTATTAATTTGAGGGGTGTAGTTTCTAAAATAAGGTAATTTATGGGTGATTTTACGTAAGCCTCTCAAAATCACTTAAAAAGTGAACAGGTCCATAAAAAAGTCGATTTTGTAAATTTTCTTGAAAAAATCATCCAGTAATTATCAGATGATGCTAATGATATTCCTTTCTGTATATAAACAAACAGACAGCTTGCCATGCTCACCAGCATGCTCACCACTCTCGCCCAGGGTCATCAGCTATAACATAGCATGACAGTGTTGCACTTTACACATATTATAGGAGGGAGTGGGAATGGAAGCGACCTTCTGCTCTGTTTCTGTTGACGATGTTAGGCAACCAAACTGATATAAACCTGGTGGTATCACTAGGACTTGGCCTTGTTGCTACAGAGCTGCGTCTCCACTGTCATGAAAAACACTAACCCAGTGGGCTGTGAAAGACATGTATTGTCCCTGTCACTAACATGTGCCCTAGGTGTCCACAGTGGTGTGCACCATGCCACACAGTGACAACTGAAAGGAACAGCCCGTGTTATTAGTTATGTGACAGTGCAAGGCAGTGATGGCTTTTTCGGAAAAATAATAATAACTAGGCATATTCTGGCGAGACTCAGAGCACACCATCTGTTCCCTAAAGGCAGCAGAGTCCACTAAGTGGTATGGTAAGACTGCACTGCTAGCAACTTGGCCATGTGGGACTTAAGCTTGCACACCATCATATTTCTAGACTCATAGAGTTGTTTCCCACCCACCTATTTTGTTTTACTGCTGATGAAGCAAAGTAGTAGCAGGAGGAGGAGGAGTCTGAGAGGGAGAAGCAGTGATTGATGATGATGACAAACTAGTTTTTTAGGGAAAAAGGGAGCACTTGCACAGTGTTTGCTGCAGAATGTGTGCTGCTTATGCTAGAGGTATTGGCAGTAAGCCTATAAAATACTTATTATCTATAAAAACTTGAGGTTTAGAAAAATGCTGGCTAGATATTCATGTAGAAAGAAAAATGAGTTTGTTTTAAGAGTTTGCTGATTACAGAATTTGGAGAGCAATATGAACTTTTCATATGCCAGCAGCTGAATGACAACATGACAAAACCCTGACTTTTCTATCTATTGATTAAATCTACCTAAATTAATGTTTCTCTATCGTGTCTCTATACTGTCTCTACCAAACCTAGATTGCTGACAGGCAGTGGATGCAACAGTGGCGGCAGACCATATAGGAAATAAGATCAAACATTTTTAATAATTATATGCTGATCCTTTTCTGGCTTACAACACAAGGATCTGTCATAGGTCTTCCTTCTGACTTAAAAAAAAATAAATCATGCAAGTTAATGGAAGAAATAGCTTGTGCTTGGTCAACAGTTATTGCAGTTTAGGACTGGCTTTAGACTTATTAATATCATCTGGTATGACAACACAGGAACAGTGGCCCAGATTTACTACTGTAATCCAAAAGATGCAGATACATAAACTTATACAGTTCAGACCTACACTAGATTTATTACAGTGTTTCATGCTGGATGATAAATGTGGTGCAGGGATAAACACTTTTGTCTGACAATATACCACCTATTGGCTTTAGACTGGTTGGCTTATTATGGAAACTAATATTATCTATGATGGAGGACATAACTAAGTCACTTTTAAATATATGTTTAAGCATTTGTTTTCCATTTCATTATTAAATCTGCCTGTAGTAAAGCTGGGGGATCAATATAATTTATAATAGGTCTGATAGAAGTTGTCATCTGCAGTTATGAATGCAACATATGTCTATGCAGAAGCAGATTATGTATGGTTTGACTATGCATGAAAGTTTCAGAGAACATAAGCGATATAAAATGGCAACTACAGGGTGGGCCGTTTATATGGATACACCTAAATAAAATGGGAATGGTTGGTGATATTAACTTCCTGTTTGTGGCACATTTGTATATGGGAGGGGGGAAACTTTTCAAGATGGGTGGTGACCATGGCGGCCATTTTGAAGTCGGCCATTTTGGATCCAACTTTAGTTTTTTCAATGGGAAGAGGGTCATGTGACACATCAAACTCATTGAGAATTTCACAAGAAAAACAATGATGTGCTTGGTTTTAACATAACTTTATTCTTTCATGAGTTATTATGTTTCAAAAATTTGATTAAGATGATTCGCTGAAGTTCTTCAAGAAATTCAATTAGTTCCAAATTAACTATTCGAAAATTATGGTATACCAAGGCAACTCTGACTAATCATATACATCCCACTTGGTGGCCCAATCTCACTGTGAAGGCTTGGAACTTAAACTGCAGGGAGAGTACAAGGAGAGGGTATTGCCATGTGCATTACGCTCTAGTGCATCCACATTCAATGTTAATCCATTTTATGGGTACTGTGCCATCAGTATTACAGGAAGTTGTAATTCATCACCATCTACAGTACATCACTGTGCAGGGCACCAAGATTCATGGCTAATCCTTTATGTTAGCTCTGGAATTAGTGTGCTTCAGTGCTACAGGTCAATAAAAGTGTCTGGTCTAATTTATCACCTTTGACTTTACTGTGCAGTGCCCCAAGATTCAAGTAGTGGCCCATGACAGAGTGGGGATGGTGGCAGCAGCAGAAGTGACAGTAACCTTGACAATAGTGGCCACATGACATATTGGGGGCAGTGGCGGCAGCAGCAGTGGCAGTAACCATAACAATAATGACCCCATGACAGAGTGGGGAGGGAGGGCATCATCAGCAGTAAAGCCTCTTTCAGATGGTCAGTATTTTGTCTCTGTTTTGCATCAGTATATAATCAGTATTTGCAAGCCATAAACAGGAGTGGGTCCAAAATACAGGGTGGGCCATTTATATGGATACACCTTAATAAAATGGGAATGGTTGGTGATATTAACTTCCAGTTTGTGGCACATTAGTATATGGGAGGGGGGATTTTTAAAATGGGTGGTGACCATGGTGGCCATGTTGAAGTCGGCCATTTTGGAACCAACTTTAGTTTTTTTCAATGGGAAGAGGGTCATGTGACACATCAAACAATGGTGTGCTTGGTTTTTACGTAACTTTATTCTTTCATGAGTTATTTACAAGTTTCTGACCACTTATAAAATATGTTAAAAGTGCTGCCCATTGTGTTGGATTGTCAATGCAACCCTCTTCTCCCACTCTTCACACACTGATAGCAACACCGCAGAAGAAATGCTAGCACAGGCTTCCAGTATCCATAGTTTCAGGTGCTGCACATCTCGTATCTTTACAGCATAGACAATTGCCTTCAGATGATCCAAAAGATAAAAGTCTAAGGGGGTCAGATCAGGAGACCTTGGGGGCCATTCAACTGGCCCACGATGACCAATCCACTTTCCAGAAAACTGTTCATCTAGGAATGCTCGGGCCTGACACCCATAATGTGGTGGTGCACCATCTTGGTGGAAAAACTCAGGGAACATGCCAGCTTCAGTGCACAAAGAGGGAAACACATCATCATGTAGCAGTTGAATGGCCCCCAAGGTCACCAGCTATGTCTGGCATCATGCCATCCACTCTCTGCCCGCCTACACCCACTTTTTGGAAAATAGTCAGCAATGTCAGAGAAACCCCAAAAAGTTGTGAAATGTTGTATAATCAGGAAGTGCACAAAACTTTTGATTCTATATTTTGGGCATAAAGGAGGAGATAAATAACCTTAAAATGGTCAGGAAGTAACATCATGAATACACAGTAGTAGCAGTAGTATTGACACAAGTATCAAGCATGTAAATGCAAGCATTAATAGCTTAAAACAGAAGAATTGTATATAAGACTGTTTTAACATTTTTCATTTAATAGGTATTTCTTTGGTAGGAATCTTTTTTTTTTTTTTTTTTTAAATAGAGAAAAATTGACCCATAGCCTTTAATACCAAGCACTGGCCCTTTGCCATTATTTTCCTATCAAACTCAATGATGTCTACATGTTGGATACATAAAAAGGTGGGCCTTTTAGCAAAAGTCATTTGACTTCATAGCACCAGGTCTTTTTATAAATTGAAAACTGACACAGTTGCTAAATACAAAGTTTCCAGGTAAATCAGCAACATTGCCAAGGTTGGCAGAAGGGTAGTACAGACAATTCCACTGGGCTTTATTGAATATTTCATGGCTACAAGCCTCCTCTGACTTTGAATGGGAATGGAGATTACTACTGATGTATCAGCGGCACTAGGCTACATTCCAAGCCTATGTACAGTAAACACTTCTGTCCTGTTCACTGGCAAATCCTCCTCCTGTCTGGCTCTACATTCATTGGAGTAATCAATCTTAGCAATGGGTCCTACAAAATGACATTGATTGTAATGCTAAAATAAATGTTTCTTGCCATTACTCCTAGTGGTTGTTACGTAAGTACAATTCACAGCTTGGAAATGTTATCATTATTCTTAAAATACACTTTTACTTTAGAAACGAGACACATTATAAAAATATTTGATTTGGCAAAAAAAATTGATTCTCCTTATTCTTCCCAAAAGTCAGAATTATATTGAGTAGTACTCATTCTTGTAATGGTGTTATTCATTATAGAACACACTGTATTTCTAAGGAAACATTATGCCTGCAAGTAAAAGTGGAACATGTATAACAGAATAAAACGATCATAAAACTTTGATACCGTAGGTAGATGATCAATTTTTATGCATTGTTGCTATTCCTTAAAGGGTTTTGCCAATTTGATTCTTTTTACTATAGCACATTTTATAGAGTTTGAGCAGGGTAAAATCAGCAGTCCCAAGAACTGCTTTTAGTCTGAGCAGGAAAGGAGAGGCTATTCATGCACATTTACTGTCTAGCGGGGATCACTTCTTTATTAACCAGGACTGATTTGAGAAGTTAAAGGTACATTTATATCTGCTAACTAGTGTTGAGCGAACATATTCGGCCGAATACACTATTTGGCTGAACATGGCGGTGCTCGGGACCTCAAGCGCCATGCTCGAGTCACCTCCCCGCACGCTAATTAGCCAATTAGCGTGCGTGGAGGGATGGCATTCAGTGTAATGCCAGTAGCCATCTTAGCTGGCATTACACTGATTGGCTAGCCGGTCACATGTCACCGGGTGCTATAAAGCACCCGGTGACATGTAACCCGGCCAGTGTTAGACATGGAGAGCTGCTGCATGCAGGTACAGACAGTGTAGGGAGAGAAGCACGCTAGGCAGGTATAGAAATCGCTAAACAAAGACACAAAAGCCCTTTTAAGGGCTATTATATCTGGCACAAACCTACATTTTATTATTTTGGAGGACTTTCACCACTAAAGGTGGTGAAAATAGCGCTAGGTGGCCTGCCATTAACGCCACATGCACTGCTGCAGCAAGGAGGGACATGCACTGTAGGGAGAGAAGCACGCTAGGCAGGGATAGAAATCGCTCAAAAAAGACCCAAAAGCCCTTTTAAGGGCTATTGTATCTGGCACAAAACAATATTTTATTATTTTTGGGGTGTTTAAAGGTGGTGAAAATAGCACTAGGTGGCCTGCCATTAATGCCATTAATGCCACATGTGCTGCTGCATGCTGTAGGAAATGCTGCATGCTCTCTGTATACTATATACCTGACATACTTTGCTATAATTTCTGCTATTAAGCCCGCAGTACTTTTTTTGCGTCTTGCTGTAAAACATTTGCGTAGGGATAGAATTTCTATAGGAAGGGTTAGTATCATTGTTCAAAATACACAAAAGTCCATTGTTAAATCCTTCTGCATATTTTTTTTTGGTGGCAAAAAAACCCCCAAGTGTGCCCTGTCAGTAACGCTAGGTGCACAGCGTATTACAACCATTTAAAAGTCTATGTAGCTGACATCCATTGTTACATTTAATACCGTTAATTTAGGCCGCAGTTCCTCACTTGCGTCTGCAGTTTAATTTGCCCAAGGAGGGAATTAAACTATAGGATAGGATTTGGGTAAGTAGAAAGATTGTTTTTGTTCCAAAAAGACCAAAGTCTATTGTGAAATACGTCTGCTTTTTTTTTTTTGGGTGGCAAAAAAACCCCAAGTGTGCCCTGTCAGTAACACTGGGTGCACAGCGTATTACAACTGTTCAAAAGTCTATGTAGCTGACATCCGTTGTTACATTTAATACCGATAATTTAGGCCGCAGTTCCTCATTTGCGTCTGCAGTTTAATTTGCCCAAGGAGGGAATTAAACTATAGGATAGGATTTGGGTAAGTAGAAAGATTGTTTTTGTTCCAAAAAGACCAAAGTCCATTGTGAAATACGTCTGCTTTTTTTTTTTGGGTGGCAAAAAAACCCCAAGTGTGCCCTGTCAGTAACGTTAGGTGCACAGCGTATTACAACCGTTCAAAAGTCTATGTAGCTGACATCCGTTCTTACATTTAATACCGATAATTTAGGCCGCAGTTTCTCATTTGCGTCTGCAGTTTAATTTGCCCAAGGATGGAATTAAACTATAGGGATAGTATTTGGGTAGGTAGAAAGATTGTTTTTGTTCCAAAAAGACCAAAGTCTATTGTGAAATACGTCTGCTTTTTTTTTTTTGGCTGGCAAAAAAAACCTGTGTGTGCCCTATCAGTAACGCTAGGTGCGCAGCGTATTACAACCATTCAAAAGTCTATGTAGCTGACATCCGTTGTTACATTTAATACCGTTAATTTAGGCCGCAGTTCCTCATTTGCATCTGTAGTTTAATTTGCCCAAGGAGGGAATTAAACTATAGGGATAGGATTTGGGTAGGTAGAAAGATTGTTTCTGTTCCAAAAAGACCAAAGTCCATTGTGAAATACGTCTGTTTTTTTTTTTTTGGTTGGCAAAAAAAACCTGTATGTGCCCTGTCAGTAACGCTAGGTGCGCAGCGTATTATAACCGTTCAAAAGTCTATGTAGCTGACATCCGTTGTTACATTTAATACCATTAATTTAGGCCGCAGTTCCTCATTCACGCCTGCTATATAACATTTGGGCAAAGAGGGACTTATACTGTAGGGATATGATTTGGCTAGGCAGGGCTAGTTGTTCTGTTCAAAAGACACAAAAGTCCATTGTTATATCTGACTGTAATATATTATTTACGTGGTGGGTTAAAAATTGCGCAAGGTTGCCTGATCTTAACACCACCTTTTCAGCGTCTGCTGTATAACATTTGAGTATCCCAAATAACAGAAATCCGGTATATTCTTTTTGCAGCTATTGAAAGCGACATTACTAATTTCGCCGTGATTAGCGGCAGAAAGAAACGCAATAAATGTCAAGTATATAGGAGAAACATACATTGTCATCCACACGCTGCACAGCTGTTGTTAAGATTAGGCAAACTTTCGCAAATTTTGACAATCAAGAATAACAATATTGCAGCCAGATATAACAGAAGTCCTTAAAAGGACTTTGGGGTCTTTTCAACAGAACAACTAGCCCTGCCTAGCCAAATCCTATCCCTACACTATCTGTGCCTGATTGCGGAAACGTTATATGAATAACGGCAGAAAAAAATACACTGGATGTCAGGTATTTAGGATACATAAAGGTTATACTGCACATGCAGCACAGGTATGTGACATTACCTGCGCTGCGTCTGCTGCATAACGTTTGCTCATTCTGTGAAGTTTTTTTCTGCTCATACACTAAAAGAATCTGCGCGACTGTAGTTTTGTTAAACTTGCATATATAGCATTTAGTATGTGCAAGGCGAGCAGTAAGGGACAGGGAAGTGGGCGTGTTGCTGATGGTGCACGGTGGGCGTGGTGAAACAGTGTCTGCTGGCAGAGCACAAGAAACAAAGTCATCCAAAACTCCTAGCTTCATGTCTCAGTTTGGAGGGTGGCGCAAGACAGGTTCTTGTTAAGTCAGCATGTCAGGAGGAGGACCAGAGTGAGGATAATTTTTTAGGTTAAAAAATTAGGGGAGAGGGCCTGCTGGTGAACCTCTGAAATATTTAAAGGTGAGGCAGCCTACTAAGCAGTTTGATATGATGGAGGAAGAGGAGGAAGAGGATGAGAAGAGGAAGGGGTGAATGGAAATACAGTGTATTCAATACACCTTAAAAGCCACATTTAAAGTTCCTTTATGATCTGCCACTTTCCTCTGGTGGGGTAGCGAAGTCAGGGGCAATCCAGGCCTTGTTCATTTTGATTAGCGTCAGTATTTTCAGTTGACAGGCGGATGCGCTTAGCAATTATTATGCCCCCAGCAGCACTAAATAACCGCTCCAGCAAAACGCTGGCGACAGGGCAGGCCAGCATCTCCAAGGCGTAGAGTTCGTGCCACATGTCCAGCTTAGACACCCAATAATTATAAGGCACAGAGGGATCGCTGAGGACGTTGACATTGTCAGCTAGGTACTCCTTTACCATTTTACAATACTTTTCCTTCCTAGTTGTGACACTAGGCCGCTTATCAGAACCTTTTCCACCTGCAGCGCTGTCCGTCTTTATTATGAGCAGGTAGAGTTCCAGCGCGTGCTCAGGTCGCACAGCAGTCAGTGAGCTGGCATGTTTAAGCGCTGCTGCAGCATTGCCAGGCCGGCGGAAGCTGTAGGTGACTTTCGGAAATGGGCACCTTCACCAGCAGCTCAAGCAAATTGGTGTATGTTTTGAGAAACCGCTGAACCACTAAGTTGAAGCAGTTGTTTGGCCTGAGGGAGACTGCTGTTCATCCTTCCTGTTGGAGGAACAGGTAGACTCATTCCTGTCATTAGTTCCAGAGTGCTATAGGGTCAGTTTGGTTTAGGTTCCTATGTATGAACTCGCCTACCTTTGAGGCCTGTTCATACTGGTAGTCAGTCAGGATTAGAGTTAGGGTTTCCTTTAGGAGGTGTCCATCTTCCTTCCTTAGTTTCCAGGCCTAATTTCTTTTCCCTCCTACGCTCTGTGTGGTTTTCCCCCCACACCTAAGCGTGACAGTATGTGTGTGAGCTTGCCGAGCTCCAAAGCCGCCACCAAGTTGCGGCCATTATCAGACACAACCACGCCTGGTTGTAGGTTGAGTGGCGAGAGCCACAGCTCAGCCCGGTCCCTTATACCCTGCCACAGCACTGTGGCGGTGTGTTGTTTGTCACCTAAGTAAATAAGTTTCAGCACAGACTGTTGCTGCTTTTCCACCGCTGTGCTAAACTGCTTCCAGCTACTGGCTGATGGCTAACTGGTGCTGCAAGATGAGAATTCCTAGATGGAAGTGGTGGAGAAGAAGGAGGGGTTGCAGCCGCTAATGTAAGTGGTGGCGGAAATCCTGATGAAAGTAGGGCCCGCAATCCTTTGTGTCGGTAGCACCTGTGCCATCCCAGGGTACGACTCGCTCCCAGCCTCCACAACGTTCACCCAGTGTGCTGTCAGGGAAATGTAGCGTCCTTGGCCAGAAGCACTTGTCAGTCGTTAAGTGGACCTTCCCAGTAACTGCATTGGTCAGGGCACGGGTTATGTTATGGGACTCATGCTGGTGTAAGGCGGTGAGGGCACCCCGGCAAAAATAGTGGCGGCTAGGTACTGAGTAACGAGGGACAGCCACCGCCATCAGACTGCGAAAAGCCTCAGTGTCCACAAGCAACATTTTCAACGCCAGCAATTTGTAAAGGTGTGCATTTAGTGCTATGGCCTGTGGGTGGGTGGCTGGGTATTTGCACTTTCATTCAAAGGCCTGGGGTATGGAAATCTGTATGCTGCGCTGGGACACAGAAGTGGATGTGCTCGCTGATGGTGCTTCCGAGGGTCCAGGTGCAGGGGGGAGGCGTCTGGGCCTGCGTCTTGGCTAGCACGTAACACAGGGAAGAGGAGGCAGTGGTGTGACCCGCAGACACCAATTGTGGTTCCAGACGTTTGGCCCACCTATTAGGGCGCTTTGCTGCCATGAAGATCATGCTGGTGGTGATCAGGTTGCTAGTGTTCATGCCCCTGCTCATTTTGGTACAGCACAGGTTGCAAATGACAATTCTTTTATCATCCACACTTGTTGGTGTGGCCTGCCTTCTCCCTTTTGCCACCCCACCGCCTCTTACAGCCTATTGCGGTGCTGCGCATCCCTCCCTCTTTGTACTGCTGTCCTCGCTCAGATTGCCTCCTTCCCATGTTGGGCCAGTGATTTCATTGTGCACTACTTCCTCTTCGGGAAGGAATTTTTTCCCTTAAAGTGAGGAATATTGGCTTCTACCTCACAGGGGTTTTTTGCCTTCCTCTGGATCAACCTGCAGGATAACAGGCCGAACTGGATGGACAGATGTCTTTTTTCGGCCTTATAAACTACGTTACTATGTTCCTATGTTACTTCTTCACTCTGGTCCTCATCCTGACAAGTTGACTTTCAGTGCTGCTGACACTCAAAAACATTTGGGGTGAGGGTCTGCTGCTGATCTGACCGTCTAAAACATTAGGGGCAAGTGCCTGCTGCTGAGCTGACCATGTAAAACATTCCGGGTACGTGCCTGCTGCTGATCTGACAGTGTAAAACATTAGGGGTGAGGGCGTGCTGCTACTTGCGCTTTACGTACAAGTAAATATACAGATGTGTCCACACTTAACTAATCATTTATCTCAACATGTCCTGAGATGTGTGTCACGAAAGGACGTTATATCTAAATTGGATAAATTTCAATACAACTTTCAGACACCAGGTGGCGCATTGTGTTGCTAGCTAATACCTGAACTTAATTACAACAGTGAAATTTGGCTGGGTTGCCTGTGTACTTAATCCCAACATGTATGATACTGTCTGCTGAGCCAATGTATCTAATTCTATCATGTGTGATACTGTCCTCTGAGCTGTTTATCTAATTCTACCATGTGTGATGCTGTTAAGGGGGACACAATCTGTCCTCTTAGGGGTCAGGTCAGTTGTCCAAATTAAAAGAACGGTTGTGCACATGGTAAGATCTCAAGACGGACACAAATGTCAGTTTGGAGTCTCCCAACACGTTCAGGCGCTGAGGTGATCTGGGCTGCTCCGTTTATTGCACAAGCATATACACACAATAGAAAAGGTGAGGAGTTTCTTTCCCCCAGCAAGCTGAGAAGCATTAAACACACATTCTTTTGTTCTTCTAGTCGCAGGTCTTGGTTAATACACCCCACCGAAGGGTCCTGGACAGGTGGGCGGGGGAGTCGAATCCGTATCAGGATGTACCAGGACATAAGCTACATTTTAGACACGCTGCACAGCTGTAGAAATACTTGCAAAGCTGATATATATATTTGCAAGGGCAAATAGCATTGAATA
>ONZH01012343.1:0-51075 GCA_900303285.1 Rhinella marina
GCAATTCTTAGGATATACCTGCTGTCATCTTCAGGTTTTCGTATGGATCCAGAGAAAGTCGGTGCTGTTCTGAACTGGGACCGACCTGAAAATCTGGAGGCTCTTATGCGATTTTTGGGGTTCACCAACTATTACCGAAAATTTATTAAGAACTATTCGACTATAGTTAAACCCTTAACTGACATGACTAGGAAAGGGACGGATGTCTCAGTGTGGTCTGATGCTGCGTTGCAAGCCTTCTCCGCTCTAAAGGGGTGCTTTTCTTCTGCCCCTATATTGGTGCAGCCAGATGTGTCACAACCTTTCATTGTGGAGGTTGACGCATCCGATGTGGGGGTAGGAGCGGTGTTATCACAGGGCCCGTCACCTGGTAAATGGCGCCCATGTGCTTTTTTTTCGAAAAAATTCTCTGCGGCAGAGAGAAATTATGATGTGGGTAACAGAGAGTTACTGGCCATTAAGTTGGCTTTTGAAGAATGGAGTCATTGGTTGGAAGGGGCGATTCATCCAATCAATGTATTCACTGATCACAAAAATCTGGCTTACCTGGAGTCGGCTAGACGACTTAATCCGAGGCAGGCCAGATGGTCTTTGTTCTTCACCAGATTCAATTTCATTGTCACATACCGTCCTGGGGTTAAGAATGTGAAGGCGGATGCCTTGTCACGTAGTTTTCCCGGGGGTGGTGATTTTGAAGATCCGAGCCCTATACTGTCTGAAGGAGTGGTGATATCCGCTCTTTACCCTGATCTTGAGGCTAAAGTGTTTGAGGCCCAGGGAGATGTGCCGGAGTCTTGCCCTCCCGGGAAGTTGTTTGTTCCTTCTGATTTGCGTCATAAGGTGTTTGAGGAGCATCATTCTTCGGTGCTTGCGGGACACCCTGGGAGTAAATCCACTGTCGACCTCATCTCTCGTAGATTCTGGTGGCCTGGGCTGCGTAAGTGTGTTGAGGAATATGTGTCAGCCTGTAGTGTCTGCGCACGCTCTAAGGTGACACATACCCGTCCCTCTGGATCCCTACTTCCATTACCCATCCCGTCCAGACCATGGACTCACCTATCCATGGACTTCATTACTGATCTGCCTGAGTCGTCTGGTAAGACAGTTATTCTGGTGGTTGTAGATCGTTTTAGTAAAATGGCGCACTTTATTGCACTTGCACTCCCCAATGCTAAAACTCTTGCACAAGTGTTTGTTGACAACATTGTGAAACTTCATGGCATTCCCACTGACGTGGTCTCTGATCGTGGGACTTAGTTTGTGTCCAGATTCTGGAGGGCGTTCTGTACTTGGCCCTGGGTACAACTGTCTTTTTCCTCTGCCTTTCATCCCCAGACGAATGGACAGACTGAGCGTACCAATCAGAATCTAGAGACTTACTTGAGATGTTTTGTCTCTGAGAACCAGGAGGAGTGGTCTTCGTTTTTGTCTCTGGCTGAGTTTGCCATAAATAATCGCAGACAGGACTCCACTGGTAAGTCACCATTTTTTGGTGCATATGGCTTTCACCCGCAGTTTGGCACATTTTCTGGTTCTGATACTTCTGGTATTCCTGAGGAAGAACGTTTTTCGCCATCATTGTCTTCCATATGGCGAAAAATTCAAAATAACTTGATAAATATGGGTAACAAGTACAAACGTGTGGCTGACAGGAGACGCATGAATGGTCTGGACCTAAATGTGGGTGATTCTGTGTGGCTGTCTACTAGGAACATTAAGTTGAAAGTTCCTTCTTGGAAGTTGGGTCCAAGATTTATTGGCTCATATAAGATCATGGCCATTATTAATCCTGTAGCATTTCGTCTTGAACTTCCTCAGGCCCTGAAAATCCATAATGTGTTTCATAGATCTTTGTTGAAGAGGTATGTTGAACCTCTGGAGCCATCTCCCTTGCCACCTGTGCCTGTCTTGGTGGATAATAATTTGGAATTTCAGATTGTCAAGATCATTGATTCTCGAGTTCTTCGTGGGTCCCTTCAATATCTGGTTCATTGGAAGGGTTATGGTCCTGAGGAGAGGTCATGGGTACCGGCATCTGACGTGAATGCCAGTCGTTTGGTGAAAGCCTTTCACAGGTGTCATCCTGATAAAGTTGGTCCTGGGTGCCCGGAGGTCACCCGTAAAAGGGGGGGTAATGTCACGAGTAGGCTTGCGTCTGGAATCAGACGTTCTGCGTGGCTTTCTAAGTGACATATCAGACAGGCTATTCCCTTTGTTTGGGTGCTGTTCACCACACCCCTTCCCCTCAGCTGTTGCCGCTTGGCAATTAGCTTTCTCCTATTTACCTCTTCCTCTCCCAGTATCCCTTGCGGTTTATATCTTATGCTTACCTGGTTGAGAGTGGTGTGGATCTCGGCTGAGATCCAGTTGCTGAGTTATCTGCTTAAGTTAAGTTTCTTCTGTTCCTTTTGTTGTTTTCCTTTTGGAGTCTCCTGTTCCTCCTTACGCTTGGAGGAACGGGTTTACTCTCTTGTGTCACTAGACTGCAGGGTTTCTAGGGTGCATTTAGATTAGGTTCCTGTGTATGAACTTTCCTACAACCCAGGATTGTTCATACTGGTAGTCAGCCAGGTCCTAGTCTTAGGGTCCCCTGCAGGAGGTGACCGGTTCCCTGGTTTTGTCTGTTCCCATCCCTCATACGCTCGGTGTGGCTTTTCCCCCCACACCAGAGCGTGACAACTAGAGACCGAGAGATTAATCGCCAAAGAGAGTAAAACTAACCCTAAAATGTTCTTTAATTATATAAATGGTAAAAGTATAAACCTGAAGGTGTTGGCCCCTTACAAAGTAATGAGGGGGGAGTTGCAGAGAGCGATGAGGAGAAAGCAAAGCTACTAAATATCTTTTTCTCCACTGTATTCACTAAGGAAAATAAACTGTCAGATGAAATGCAGAATATAAAAGTAAATTCCCCATTAAAAATGCCCTGTCTGACCCAGGAAGAAGTAGAGTTGCGTCTTAAAAAGATTAAAATAGACAAATCGCCAGGACCGGATGGCATACACCACCGTATCCGAAGAGAATTAAGTAATGTCATCGCCAGACCCTTATTTCTGATATTTAAGGACTCTATACTGACAGGGAGTGTTCCACAGGATTGGTGCATAGCAAATGTGGTGCCAATATTCAATAAGGGTCCAAAAACAGAGCCCGGGAACTATAGGCCGGTAAGTTTAACATCTGTCGTGGGTAAACTGTTTGAGGGATTTCTAAGAGATGCTATCTTGGATTACCTCAATGAAAATAAGCAAATAACTCCATATCAGCATAGCTTCATGAGGAATCGGTCATGTCAAACCAATTTAATCAGTTTCTATGAGGAGGTAAGTTCTAGACTGGACCGCGGCGAATCAATGGATGTCGTATATCTGGACTTCTCCTAAGCATTTGACACTGTAACGCATAAAAGGTTAGTATATAAAATGAAAATGCTTGGCCTGGGAGAAAATGTCTGTATGTGGGTAAGTAACTGGCTCAGTGATAGAAAACAGAGGGTGGTTGTTAACGGCACATATTCAGATTGGGTCACTGTCACTAGTGGGGTACACAGGGTACCACAAAAAGCCAGGACACAAGTCCCAGCGCCGTACATGTACGGCGCTCTAATCAGGCGGGCGCAGCTCCTGATCAGCCCGATCAGCGGCGGGGGTCCGGCTGTGCCGAGGTGCCGGACCACTGCTGAATGCGCTGACCGTGGTACATGTGTGCAGGAGTTCAGGATGGCGAGCGGGGGGCCATCGGGTGTGACGGGGACCCGATGGCTCGGATAGCAGCCCGATTCCTTCCTTAGGCATCGTGGCTGCTATCCCTGCTTCCTGTGCGATCCAGCCCCCTGGATCGCACAGGAAGCAGGCTGTAAGTGTATTACATTGAGTAATACACTTACAGCCAATACATTATAATACAAAAGTATTGTACTGCATTGTAAAGGGGATCAGACCCCCAAAAGTTAAATAAAGTAAAAAAAAAGTTAAAAAAATAAAGTTTCCTAAAAAAATAATGATAAAAGTTTCAAGTTTAAAAAAAAACGCCATTTTCCAAAAAAAAGCTAAAAAAAAATTGTTAAAAAAAAAAAAAGAAAGATAAACATATTAGGTATCGCCGCGTCCATATCGACCGGCTCTATAAAAATATCACGTCATCCAACCCGCCAGGTGAACGCAGTAAACAAAAAACAAAAAAAAGTGCCAAAACAGACATTTTTTTGTCACCTTCCCTTACAAAAAGTGTAATAGCAGGCGATCAAAAAGGCGTATTTATCCCAAAATGGTACCAATCAAACCGTCATCTTGTCCCGCAAAAATGATACCCTACCTGAGACAATCGCCCGAAAAATAAAAAAAAATATGGCTCTCTGAAAATGGCAACACAAAAAAAAGATTTTATTCTGTTCAAAAATAAATCTAATGTGTAAAACTTTCCAAAAATAAAAAAGTTAGACATATTGGGTACCGCAGCATCCGTAACAACCTGCTCTCTAACAATATTACATGAGATAGCCCCCCCAGGCGAATGCTGCAAAAAATTAAAAATAAAAACTATGCCAAAACAACCATTTTTTCCCTCTTGCCTCACAAAAAGTGTAATAGCAGGCGATCAAAAAGGCGTATTTAACCCAAAATGGTACCAATCAAACCGTCATCTTGTCCCGCGAAAATGATACCCTACCTGAGACAATCGCCCGAAAAATAAAAAAATATGGCTCTCTGAAAATGGCAACACAAAAAAAGATTTTATTCTGTTCAAAAATAAATCTAATGTGTAAAACTTTCCAAAAATAAAAAAGTTAGACATATTGGGTATCGCCGCGTCCGTAACAACCTGCTCTATAAAAATATTACATGAGATGGCCCCCCAGGCGAATGCTGTAAAAAAAAATGTAAAAAAACTATGCCATAACACCCATTTTTTTTTCACATTGCCTCACAAAAAGTGTAATACCACACGATCAAAAAGCAGTACTTACCCCAAAATGCTACCAATCAAACCGTCATCTCGTCCCGCAAAAAATGAGCCCCCACATAAGACAATAACTCAAAAAAATAAAAATCAATGGCTCCCGCAAACCAATCCATCAAAATCTGTATTGTAAAATCCATATGGCGCTCCTTCTGTTCTGAGTCCTGCCATGTGCCCCCACAGCAGTTTACCACCACATATGGGGTGTTGCCGTATTCAGGAGAAAATGGGTAACAAATTATGGGGTGCTTTTCTCCTGTTACCCCTTGTGAAAATGAAAAATTTGGGGCTAAAGCAACATTTTATTGGAAGAAATCAAACTTTTCATTTTCACAGCCAAGTGTTTCCAAATTTCGTAAAATGCTTAGGTGGTCAAAGTGGCTAGTACCCTCCTTAATATATTCGTTGAAGGGTGTAGTTTCCAAAATGGGGTCACTCTTTGAGGGTTTCCACTGTAGGGGTACGTCAGGGTCTCTCAATTACAAAATGGTGCCTAAAAACTATTCTAGCAAAATCTGCCCCCAAAATCCGTATGGCGCTCCTTTCCTTCTGACCACTGCCACAAACCCATAGAGACGTTTACCACCACATATGGGGTATTTCTGCAAACTGCAAAATCAGAGCAATGTATATTGAAGTTTAGTTTGCTGTTAACCCTTGCTGTGTTGCAAGAAAAAAATTATTAATGTGAATAATCTACCAAAAAATTGAAATCTCGAAATTTCACTTCCATTTTCCTTTAATTCTTGTGGAACATCAGTTTTTTATAATTTGAGGGGTGTAGTTTCTAAAATGGGGTCATTTATTAGTGTTTCCCCATTAGGTAAGCCTCCCAAAATCACTTTATAACTGAATTGCTGCTCAAAAAATGGTTTTGGAAATTTTGATGAAAATTTGAAAAATGGCTCCTAAACTTCTAAGGTTTCTCACGTCCAAAAAAAGTAAAATTACATTTATAAAATGATTCCAACATAAAGTATACATATGGGGAATGTAAAATAATAACTATTTTTGGAGGTATTACTATTTATTTTGAAAGTAGAGAAATTGAAATTTTGAAATTTGCTAATTTTTCAAAATTTTTGCTAAATTTGGTATTTTTTTTATAAATAAAATTGAAATATTTTGCCACAAATTTACTACTATCGTGAAGCACAATATGTGACGAGAAAACAATCTTAGAATGGCCTGGATAAGTAAAAGTGTTCCAAAGTTATTACCACATAAAGTGACACATGTCAGAGTTGCAAAAATCAGAACCAGAGAAGTTTAAAGCCGGATTTGGATACCAAAAGATTTCCCAAGCTTTAAACATCCCAAGGAGCACTGTGCAAGCGATCATATTGAAATGGAAGGAGTATCGGACCACTGCAAATCTACCAAGACCTGGCCATGCCTCTAAACTTTTATCTCAAACAAGGAGAAGACTAATCAGAGATGCAGCCAAGAGGCCCATGATCACTCTGGATGAACTGCAGAGATCTACAGCTCAGGTGGGAGAGTCTGTCCATAGGACAACAATCAGTTGAACACTTCACAAATCTGGCCTTTATGGAAGAGTGGCAAGAAGAAAGCCATTTCTCAAAGACATCCATAAAAAGTCTCATTTACAGTTTGCCACAAGCCACCTGGGAGACACACCAAACATGTGGAAGAAGGTGCTCTGGTCAGATGAAACAAAAATCCAACTTTCCATTTCACCACCATGACGGCAGGCAACATGAGATTGACCCCCTGACCTCTGTAGGGGCAGGAACAGAGAGAGTTTAAAAGGAACTCCTCCCATCACCACACCAGTGTTATCCTGCCCCTACAGTGGCCAGGACGGAGAGAGGCCTCCCTGCCAGTCAGGGGGGTGAAGTGGAAAAGATTTTCTTGTTTTATTTACCTTGGGCTCTGCATCGGCGGTCCTCTGTCCTCCCTTGCAGTTTGCTGTAGCCTGGGGGTAAGTCCTCTGTCCTCCGGCGGACCTGTTCCAAAGCTGGGCAGGGGACAAGAAAGGGGGATCGTACCCTGTAAATCAGGTGCCTCTCCCTGGCTGCCTAAACCTCCTTTCCCCTAGTGGGATAAGCAGGTTGTTTCATTGCACTGCTTGACGCGGCGTCTGCGCACGACTGGGGCGTCTGAGATCCCGCGCGGCCGCAGGAGTGGGTCGCGCGTGCACATGACGTCACTTCCGTGTTCCACCGTAGAGTCGGCGTCCCGGAAGTGGAGCGAGTGCCGGACCGGGAGGTTTAAAAAGCGGTAAGCAGGTTGCCACTATGATCTGAGGTCTGAAGATGTCGGGTCCTGAGCTACAGGCATCTAAGGAGCTGGAGACTCCGTCCCTGCAAACTGTGAGTTCCCCAAATGGGGGCTATTTGGCAGCCGTACTATAGCATACCTTTTGCTTGTCTATGGGGTTCTTTACCGGGTCTCCTGGGAGTCCCCGTATCGAAGACAATTTGCTTATATCTATATAAGTTTTCACCCCTTGCCCAGGGGCATAGAAAAAGTTTATGGATACTGATATGTTATCCTCTTATTATTAGGCATCTAAGGAGGCTCAGAAGAAGCTCAAGAAGCCTTTAAAATGCATCCAGTGTTTCAAGAGGCTACCGGATCAGTACTCCAAAAAACTATGTAAAGAGTGCATTGCTGAAGTTCTTAGAGACGAACAGCCTAATATGATGCAGGAATTGAGAGCCATTATTCAGGATGAAGTTAAATCCTCGTTGACATCTCTCAGACAAGATACCGGTCCCTTGCCTCCAAAACGTCCAAGATTAAGAGATTCCTCCCCAGAGTCTGAGATGGTCGACTTAGACGCCTCTCCTTCACATTGGGATGAAGAAGAGGAAGCCTTATCTGAAGGAGAAATAGTCGAGGAGTCAAGAAAATTATTTTTTTCCTCCTCTGAAATGAACGACCTCTTGAAAGCGGTCAGGGATACCATGGGTATTGAGGACATTCAGAAACCTCACTCCATTCAGGAGGAAATGTTCGGGGGCTTAAGAGTTAAACGGTCTCGTGTGTTCCCTATCAATGAAAATGTGAAAGATATGATTCTGGATGAATGGTCTGACCCAGAAAAGAGGCTGGGCATTTCCCGAGAGTTTAAGAATAGACTATTGTTCGATCCTGCAGAATCTAGAATTTTTGACGAAATTCCTAAAATAGACGTCCAGGTAGCCAAGGTTAATAAAAAAACCTCGCTTCCCTTTGAGGACGCCTCTCAACTCAAAGACCCCATGGAGAGCAAGGCAGACAGTCTCCTTCGAAAATCATGGGAGGCTGCCATGTTTAGCCTAAAAACTAATATTTCAGCCACCTCGGTAGCCAGATCCATGTATCTCTGGATAAAAGAACTTGAGAGCCATTTAAAAAATAAAACCCCTAGAGAAGAAATCCTCGGGTCTATTCCTTTGCTGAAATCTGCCACAGCATTCCTGGCAGATGCTTCAGCAGAGACGGTGAGGTTCTCTGCAAAAGATGCTGCTCTCTCCAATGCGGCCAGGAGAGCGCTATGGATGAAGTCATGGTCGGGTGACAAAACCTACAAAATGAAGCTCTGTTCAATTAGCTTCTCGGGTGAATATGTATTTGGGCCTGTGCTGGATAAGATCCTAGAGAAAGCCACAGATAAAAAGAAAGGCTTCCCAGAGGATAGGCCACAAAAGAAAAGATTCTCCTTTCGCCCCTATGGTACACAAGAAAGATCTTACAGGGGCAAGGGCAAAACGGGTCGCTGGAGCTACCCTAAAGGAGGCCGGGGAAGGGGATTCCTCCTCAATCCCCAGAATAAAAGTAGTGATAAACAATGACGGCTTTCTGGGGGGGAGATTGAGGAACTATCTGTCCCAGTGGGAACGGGTCTCCTCAAATCCATGGGCTTTAAACATCATAGGGGACGGTTACAAGATAGAGTTCTCTTCTCCTCCCCCAAGACGCTATTGTATAACCTCCCAAAGATCCGCTACTCTTCTAGGAAAAATCTGGGAGGGAGTCCAGGACCTACTAAGTCTAGAAGTGGTAATTCAGGTTCCCCCATCTCAGATAAGACAGGGGTTTTACTCCAACCTTTTCCTGGTGCAAAAACCAGGGGGGTCCTTCCGTACCATTATAAACCTGAAAGAACTAAACACTCATATAGTGTACAGGAAATTCAAAATGGAAACCCTCAACTCCACCATTCCTCTAATAGAGAAAGACTCTCTTATGTGTTCCATCGGTCTAAAGGACGCTTATTATCACGTCCCCATATCTCCACAGTCCCAAAAATTTCTGCGGTTCGCCCTCAGGTCTCCCAAGGGCTCAGTCATGCATTACCAATTTATGGCACTACCATTTGGAATATCATCCGCTCCTCGGGTTTTCACAAAACTCGTGGTAGAAATGGTAGCTTTCTTAAGGAAAGAAGGTCTGAACATAATTCCATACCTCGATGACTTCTTATTGATAGCACAATCCCACAATCAGATTATATCGGATCTTGCAAGATTCCTCGACCTGGTACAGGACCTGGGGTGGATAATAAACAAACAAAAATCTTGTCTGCTCCCAAGCTCCAAAATAAAGTTTCTAGGGGTCATCCTGGACTCAGAAAGTCAAACCTCCTTCCTCCCTGCGGAAAGAGTATCATCTCTACAATTGACAGTCGAAAAATTCAGAAAGAAAAGAGCATGCTCCATAAGGGAAGCTATGAGTCTTCTGGGAATCATGACGGCTTGCATTATTGCAGTCCCTTGGTGTCAGGTCCATTTCAGACCTTTACAGGCCTGGATACTGAGCAATTGGGACAAAAGACAAATAACGTTGGATCGCAGAATTCAGATACCTCTGCACATAAAGAACTCCGTTGTTTGGTGGCTATCCCCCACAAATCTAATCAAAGGAGTCCCTTGGCAAAGAAACCCCACAGTTACAATACAGACCGACGCAAGCGGTTCAGGTTGGGGAGCCAAAATAGGCGAAGAAATTTTTCAGGGGCTCTGGACAGAAAAAGTAGCAACTCAGTCCTCCAATTTCAGAGAACTAAGAGCTGTATGGGAGACAGTAAAACAAGCCCCTCATTTGCTGCGGAATCAACACGTGAAGGTGTTTTCAGACAACGTCACTACCGTTTCCTACATAAAACGTCAGGGAGGCACCAGGTCAACAAAGTTAAGTTCTCTGACAGAGAAAATATTTTCCTGGGCAGAAGGAACCGTAAAGTCTCTTTCTGCGGTACATTTAAAAGGGAGCCAGAATATGATTGCGGACTTTCTGAGCAGACAAATGATAGACCAGGGCGAGTGGTCCTTAGCTCCTCAGATCTTCCTGTTGATCACACAAAAGTGGGGTCTTCCATCCATAGACCTGTTTGCATCAAGGAAAAACACAAAAGTCCGTTTCTTTTACTCCCTAGATCCCAGAGACAACCCTCAGGCGGTGGATGCGTTCTCTCAGACGTGGAATCAAGACCTGGCCTACGCCTTCCCACCAATCCAATTGATACCCAGAGTAATTCAGAAAGCGGTAGCAGAAAGGTCCTCCCTAATCCTCATCACTCCCTTTTGGCCAAAGAGGAGTTGGTTCTCCCTTCTGAAGAACCTATCGGTTCAGGACCCTTGGATTCTGCCCCAGAGGAAAGACATCATAGCTCAAGGCCCGATCCTCCATCCTCATCCAGAAATATTCCGATTAACTGCGTGGATCCTGAGTCCGATATCCTAAAACGCAGAGGGCTTTCGGATAAAGTCATTTCCACTTTGAAGGAGAGGAGACATCTCCAAACTTGCCCCCGCCTAGAATTGAAAAGATCTTGGACTTTCTGCAGTCGGGGCTGGATCTGGGCCTGAAACCTGCTACCCTGAAGGTGCAAGTATCGGCACTCAGCGTGTTTTTTGATTCCGACCTAGCCAACCATAAATGGATAAAAAGATTCTTCAAAGCTGCATCCAGACTAAGACCAAGAATCAGACCACGAATCCCTTCCTGGGATCTCAATACGGTTCTGGTGGGCTTAACCAAAAGTCCTTTCGAACCTTTAAAAGTCTGTTCACTAAAATTCCTGTCGTATAAAACAGCTTTTCTGATTGCCATCTCTTCGGCTAGGCGCCTGGGGGAAATCCAGGCCCTTTCGGTTCGCGAGCCCTATCTCTCTATCAAAGAGGACAGGATCATCCTCAGTCTAGATCCGGGATTCCTCCCTAAGGTGGTCTCTGACTTCCATCAAAACCAGGAAATATTTCTTCCATCCTTTTGCAATAACCCAAAAAATGCGAAAGAAGCAGAGTTTCATACCTTGGATGTCAGAAGAACCGTCCTAGAATATCTAGACGTAACTAAAGACTTTAGAGTCTCTGACAATCTACTAGTCCAGTTTTTAGGAAGGAATAAGGGCAAAGCCATCTCCAAAGCATCCATAGCCAGATGGATTAGGCAGACTATTTCTTTTTGTTACCAATCCCAGGGCTTTCCTTGCCCTGTGAGCATTAAAGCCCATTCTACTAGGGGTGTGTCTTCCTCATATGCTGAGAAAGCGGGGGCCTCTTTAGACCAAATTTGCAGGGCTGCTACTTGGTCCAACGTTAATACGTTTGTGAAACATTTTAGGCTAGACCTTTCATCAACTAATGAGCTTTCGTTTGGTAGAAAGGTCCTTCAAGCCGTTGCCCCCCCGTAACATGGTAATCTGTTAGGTCTCATGTTGCCTGCCGTCATGGTGGTGAAATGGAAAGCCGGAATTAGACTTACCGGTAATTCATTTTCCATGAATCCACCATGACGGCACTATATTTCCCTCCCAAAAAAAAAAAAAAAAAAAAAGAGTATGAAGTAATACGAAAGAAAAATATATATATATATTAAAATAAAAAAATAAAACATTTTTTTTACCACAGGGTGTTTCGGGAACACTGTAATTTGGTATAACACTGGTGTGGTGATGGGAGGAGTTCCTTTTAAGCTCTCTCTGTTCCTGCCCCTACAGAGGTCAGGGGGTCAATCTCATGTTGCCTGCCGTCATGGTGGATTCATGGAAAATGAATTACCGGTAAGTCTAATTCCGGCTTTTTGGAAACAATGCAAAACGATATGTTTGGTGTAAAAGCAACACAACTCATTACCCTGAACACACCATCCCCACTGTCAAACATGGTGGTGGCAGCATCATGGTTTGGGCCTGCTTTTCATTAGCAGGGACAGGGAAGATGGATGGAGCCAAATACAGGACCATTCTGGATGAAAACTTTTTGGAGTCTGCAAAAGAGCTGAGACTAGGACGGAGATTTATCTTCCAACAAGACAATGATCCCAAACAGAAAACAAAATCTACAATGGAATGGTTCAAAAAATAAACGTATCCAGAAATACGTGTCTTAGAATGGCCAAGTCAAAATCCAGATCTGAATCCAATTGAGAATATGTGGAAAGAGCTGAAAACTGCTGTTCACAAACGCTCTCCATCCAACCTCAAAGAGCTCGAGCTGTTTTGCAAGGAAGAATGGGCAAGAATTTCAGTCTCTAGATGTGCAAAACTGATAGAGACATACCCCAAGCAACTTGCAGCTGTAATCGCAGCAAAAGGTGGCGCAACAAAGTATTAATGCAAGGGGGCCGAATAATTTTGCACGCCCCACTTTTCAGTTTTATTATTACAAAAAAAGTTTAAATGATCCAGTAAATTTTGTTCCACTTCATAATTGTGACCCACTTGTTGTTGATTCTTCACCAAAAATTTAAAATGTTATATCTTTTTGTTTGAAGCCTGAAATGTGGCAAAAGGTTGAAAAGTTCCAGGGGGCCAAATACTTTCGCAAGGCACTGTACTTTTCTTCTTCCTAGCAACATCTGCAGCAGCAGCAGGACATTGGTTGCTCTGGTCTGTGGAGGGGTCGGGGACAAGGCTGATTGCCGACTGGCCTTGCCCAGACCAGAGGTATGGAGAGCCTGCAGGGGGGATGGGAGGTATGCTGGATGAGGCAGCCAGCCGATGCCGGCTCTCTGCTTCATAATACAGGCAACTGTCTCTGCGGTTTATGGACATACCTTCCCTGTACCAGAACAGCCACAGCAATATGGGACTATCCCGCTGGATCTGGGACGGTTGGGAGGTATGCCCTTTAACAGTAGGCCTGGAGGGAAGGAGTTAAGCCTCATTCACACGTCAATGTTTAACGCACATGTGCTATACGTGTTCTCCACAGACAGCACATGTCCTTATTCATTTTAATGTGTATATTCACACATCAGTGTTTTAGCACGGTCCGTGGGTCAGTGTTTTTAGTACAGAGGCATGCTCTATTTTGTCCGTGTTCACGGATCCATCACATCCATTCCAGTCTATGGGTTAGGGAAAACCACAGATGCCATCCGTGTTTCTTGGATCATTAAGAAGAGATGCTTTGAAAATTATTTTTCAGCTGTTCAGTGTCAGTGAAACACGGACAGCAAAAAACGGACAGCAAAACACGGACACACGGACCCAACACAGATCCTTCACGGATGCTTCACTGACCACCTGCTCACGGATTTATGCATGGACAAAGACGTGTGAATGAGGCTTTAGGTTGAGAATTTGGCATGGGGGGGGGTTCAATTTTTACCTCAGGCAATAGAAGGGCTAGGTGCACCTCTGCCCCTGGCCACAAAGCACTGAGAGCTCAACTCTTGCACCAGGGCCCATGACCCTTTAGCTACTCCCCTGTCACAAAAATAACCTGAATCTTGTAATCCATGGAGTCTGTTCAGCTCTGTCCTGTCGGTCATGTGTTGTATCCGCCACTTCCGTTCTTTTTACCGTCCTGCAGTCACCTGCCCTTAGGCTATCTCCACACATGACTGAAATGCTGTGGATTTGCCGTTGCAGATTTTTGTATGGTAAATCCGCAGAATGGTACAGTAGCAGCAAAGTGGATGAGATTTTAAGAAATGTTGTCTGCACGCTATGTACAAAAACTGCAGCAGAAATCTGAAATTTACGCCATTTCCATTTATGCTGTGGATGTTCACCACAGATTCCACTGGGGAGGGTGAAAGTCACTGATATTTCTGTGGCACCACAGAGAATTTTTCAAGTACATGTGGATGTAACCAGTCATGGTACCCCTGCCAATCAGCTGTTCCAGGGAGCCGCCAGCTCCCCTAGCATAGTGCCATCAAAGTAAAGTGGCAGTGCTTGGTATTACATCTCTTCCCCATTCAGTTCAATAGGGCTGAGCTGCAAGTAGCCCATGAGACCGACGTACGCTGATGTCACTGGCCTAGGAAGAGGTCTCTCCTAACAGCTGATTGGCAGGGGACCCCCACCGATCTGATATTGATGACCGTTCCTGAGGATAGGACATCCATATAATTTACCAGATAACCACTTTAATGAAAAAATGGGTTCCAAACTAAGCAGGCCGTGAGGCTAGAAGTCCTTGTGTGTGGCATGAAAAAAAAATGTCCGCAGCCGCAATCTGCTATCGCACAACTATTCCTGAGCTGTGATCGGCTGTAAAAATACAACCAAGTCATAGAATACCCGCAGTCACATGCCACAGGCAATGGAACATATAGAAACATCCATCAGGTCTGTGGCATCGCAATGGCAGCATGTCCTGTGTCATACTTCATAATCATAAGATCTAATGTGGTGCAACAGTAGCCACAGCCTTACTGTGGACACATGACCTCACAAGCGCAGATGTGACGTCAATGCATTTTGTCTATTTAGCCACACCCATTTTGGTGCTGTTGTCAAGGGTACATTAGGTGTACAGGACAGTAGTAGTAGTGGTATAGTAGTGTCTCCCAGTAATAGCTTCCCACCTCCCGCTCCCGCTCAGCGCCTGCGTTCCAGTGGGCGGAGCTTGCCGGCTGCACTCTGCTTTCTGACCCTGGCAGGCTTCCGTAGAGAGAGAGAGAGTGTAGCTGCGGACAGCAGGTGTTGTGGACGCTGTAAGTTATTACCTATCCGGGCATTGTCTCATCACAGGGTCAAGTTGGTCAACTACCGGCGCTGACGTCATAACGGAGCAGAGTAACAGGTACATGGCTGAGGCCCGTTACCTGTGTATATGAGGGCAGCTCCAGTGCCCCGGGGTCGGGCAGGACCACCGGGCTGCGGAGATGTTTCCCACTGTGTGCGCGGCCTGTGCTCCGTTACTGGGGACTTTCTGGAGCCCCCGGAATAAGCGGCCGTGGACTTGTGAGGGGCTGAGATTGTGTCCGGGCCGAGCTCCAGCAGACAGTCCTGGTCAATAAGACAGTCTCCACCTGAACCAGCAAGTTACTGGGAAAGCTTGGTGACAACCAGTATAGAAGAGAGGTTGTGGTCCAGCACTGGGAATCTGCCTAGTCACACACAGACTTCCTGATAGGCTTCTGGGAAAGCTTGGTGACAACCAGTAAAGGTCCTGGACACCAGGGAGGTTGTGGTTCAGCACTGGGAATCTGCGTAGTCACACACAAGACTAACTGATCAGGCTTCTGGGAAAGCTGGGTGACAACCAGTATAGGTGTTGGCCACTGGGGAGGTTGTGGTCCAGCACTGGGAATCTGCCGAGTCACACACAAGACTAACTGATCAGGCTTCTGGGAAAGCTTGGTGACAACCAGTAAAGGTCCTGGCCACCAGGGAGGTTGTGGTTCAGCACTGGGAATCTGCGTAGTCACACACAAGACTAACTGATCAGGCTTCTGGGAAAGCTGGGTGACAACCAGTATAGGTGTTGGCCACTGGGGAGGTTGTGGTCCAGCACTGGGAATCTGCCGAGTCACACACAAGACTAACTGATCAGGCTTCTGGGAAAGCTGGGTGACAACCAATATAGGTGTTGGCCACTGGGGAGGTTGTGGTCCAGCACTGGGAATCTGCCGAGTCACACACCAGAGTTCCTGATATGGCTTCTGGGAAAGCTAGGTGACAACCTGCAGGGAAAAGATGGGGGTTTCCTCCAGTGTTTCCTAAAGTACTGCCAATCTGTCAGGGCCTCATGCACATTGCATTATTTATTTTTTTTTTGCAAAGCACACAAGATTAAGGCGTGCAGTGAGATGGATACGTGGATCTGCGAAGAAATGGATGTGTCCATGGTCCTATTGAATTGCATGTACTAATGTACAGCACAATGAAGAAACATACAGTCCTGTGCCTTAGCACTTAAAGGTGTTGTCCACAATGACCTTTTTTTTTTCCTTCTAAACTTTCTGCTCCACCCAGCTGGACCTGTTAAGGGGAAAAGGGAATATACTTAGGCTGCGTTCACATCTGCATTTTTTCTTTCCGGTATTGAGATTTGCCTTACCTGCTCTCTTCCACTCTATGGGTCCAGGGCTGTCTTTTCCAGCACTTGCATGTAAATGTTCTGCATGGACAGGGTCATGTGCACTGCTGCGGCCAATGACTGACTCCAGCTGTGATGTGTCCTCAATCGTCATGTGCTGTTTGGGGGGAACACCTCATTGCTGAGGACAGTCATTGGCAGCGGCACAAGTCACCCCATCTGTGCAAAAAATTTAGGAAGTGCAGTGACAATGGCTCTGGACTCACAGAGTGGAAGGGAGCAGGTAAGTATATTACTCTTCAAAAGTCCATTGGCTAGGGGAGCTTTAAAAAAAGGTCCATCATGGACAACCCTTTTACAGGGGCTCTCTGGGATTTTCATATCTATGGCCTATCCTCAGGATGGGTAACTAATATAAGATCAGCGGGGGCTCTAACCAGGTCACATGGCCCCAGTGAATGGGGCTGAACTACAATACCAAGTACAGCTGCCATACAATGGACGGCATTGTGCTTGGTAAGCTGATCAGCAGGAGTGCCAGGTGTTGGACCTCTGCTGATCTCATATTGATATTTTTTTTCCTTTGTGTATCTAGCCATGGCAGCATGCACCTGCACACTGGGATGTGCTGACTGAGCCCCTTTTTTCTTTGTCCCGACGGTAGGCAATCAATATGAAAATCCTGAAGAACCCCTTTAACATTTGTGGTCAGGTGTGCTGAGATGCTGAGGACAATACTTAAAGGGGTTGTCCGGGTTCAGAGCTGAACCCAACATACCCTTAAAGGTGTTCTGCAGTTCTGTAAAACTGATGATGTATCCTCTGGATAGATCATCAGCATCTGATCGGCGGAGGTCTGACACCCAGGGTCCCCCGCCGATCAGCTGTTTGAGAAGGCAGTGGCGCTGCAGGAGTGCTGCGGTCTTCTCTGTGTTTACCGCAGGCCAGTGACGTCACGACTACTATCACTGGCCTGGGCAGGGCTAAGCTCTGTTCACTTGAATGGAGCTAAGCCCAGGCCAGTGATACTAGTCGTGACGTCACTGGCCTGCGGTAAACACAGAGAAGGCCGCGGCGCTCCTGTAGCGCCACTGCCTTCTCAAACAGCTGATCGGCGGGGGCCCTGGGTGTCGGATCGCCGCCGATCAGAGGCTGATGATCTATCCAGAGGATAGATCATCAGTTTTACAGAACTGCAGAACCCCTTTAATTTCACCCAGGCAGCCTCCGCCTGGCAGAGCCCGGTATGTCACAGGAACCGGGCTTAATGCCTTTGCCCTTCGCGATTTAGCGCAGGGCAAGTGAGGGCATCGGAGCATGAGATGCTCCGATGCTAACATCAGGCAGGCTGCCTGGGTGAAATTAAGGGTATGTCCGGGTTCAGCTCTGAACCCAGACAACCCCTTTAAGGAAGATTTGATATTTAGCGTATCTAACCTCTAGCAGTGCCCCACCGGGTAGTGGAAAGGACAGCCTGAATTTTGGTAACTTCCATATTCTCTGAATATAAACTTCATGTATTCTGAAATAGGTATATCTTCAAGCACTGACATATATACTAGCAGCACTATCAATGGTGCCAAGCCTGTTACTGTGACAGAGGTCCTAGACATTTTGTAAGCCTCAAGCCACTTTCAAATACAACAGGTATTGGTGAGACACGTGAAGTATTTAGAGGAAAAATGCGATTAAAGATATGGCCAGTCAGTGCTCACTGGACTTGACCCTAGTACCAAGTCATGTTATGACCTACCTTCTTGTTCATGTGGCCCTCAAAAGCCTCTGAGCAATGCAGCTCTGTGGTGCAACAATGACGTTGCCTCAAGGCATCTAGGTAAACAAACTTCACCTGATTTGTTTCTTTCTTCAGATTGAAAACTTGTCACTGAGCCCTTCAGTCTCCACCAAGTCCTTACTGTTCAGCTCTCTCCTCAGGGTAAGTATCAGGTTGTAGTGTGGATACCAACTATTGCCTTTCTTTTCAGCTGTAGGATCTGAGGGCTTATGCACATGACCGTGTGAGATCCAGGATACAAAGCCTGTGTGTCGGCCTCATCTTCTGGACCAATGGCGGCTCCTCTGACCCGAACTCACAGCATCAAAGTACTTTATGATGCAGTGAGTTCAAATCTGGTATTGGCCATCCCCATTAAAGGGGTTGTCTCACTTCAGCAAGTGACATTTATCATGTAGAGAAGGTTAATACAAGGCACTTACTAATGTATTGTGATTGTCCATATTGACTCCTTTGCTGGCTGCATTCATTTTTTTCATCACATTATACACTACTCATATCCACGGTTACGACCATCCGACAATCCAGCAGTGGTGGCCGTGCTTGTGCCAGCCGCTCTGGTGTCCGGGATCAAGGGATCGTGCGTGCGCACAACTCCCACCCCAGCCATCTTGCATCTGTGCTGCCCCTGAAAAGAAGCGATGGAAAAATGAATCAACCAGCAAGGGAGGCTTGAGTAGGTGATGCCCACAGCCTTCCTCTGCTGTTGAAAAATTCCTAGTTACCTGCTCCCTGCCATTCTGGTCCTGTGTGTCCATCTTCCGGTTCCCGGCTTTTTTACTTCCATCCGGCAACAGTCACCTGCTCCAGTGCTGCTAACCACTGGCCTCGAGGGTGACATATCCACTATTGGCAGGTGACTCAGCAGTGACAGGCCGCTTAGGGACATGTCACCCTTGAGGCCAGTGATTGGCTGCAGCGCCGCCAGTCATCCGTGAGAGGAGCTTCTGCACTGGAACCAATGAGCTGGGAGCAGGTGAGTGGATTTCTTTAGGTACAGCACAGTTAAGACAAAGTCTGGAATAACCCTGTATAAGGTCCTCATGGATGTTATATGGGCAGGCAAACCCACCAAATTCAGTGGGGCCAGCTGACTAATGTGGGCCTCCCTACTCTCCCTCTGCAGATGTTGGGGTAAAGAAGGATTGTTCTTCTGGGAGATTAGCTGCCTCCACAGATGTCTGGCAGCGGCTTTCTCCTCTCTTCCCATTGAGAACACATACGTGCCTCTATTGCCACTTTTAGGTACGGTGTAATGTAACTGTTTTGATCACATTTTGTTTTTCAGGAAGTCTCTGTTTAGAAATGGCTTCGGCTGTGGTGAGCTTGGTCCCCACCACTGCTTCCCGCTTTGCTTTGCTGAAAGTAGACAGCAGCAGCGATTCTGATTCTGAGAAGACAAAGGGCAGCCGCAGTGCAGGAAAACTGCGCGGATCTGCCGCAGGGGGAAAAAACAATACTAATGAGAAAAAGAGGGAGAAGAGGAGGAAAAAGAAAGAACAGCAGCAGAGTGAGGCTAATGAGGTAAGTAATGGTCGATGGCTGTCAAATCTTATTGCATAGTGTACTCCTGCACAGATGATAAAGTACCTTTCTGATTGCTGTTTTGTTCGATACTTTTTTTTTACTCTCGATAACTTCTCTTAAAGAGGTTTTCCAAGATTTTACTACTTATGACCTAACCTCAAGATAGTTCATCATTATCTGATTGGTGGGAGTCTGACAACAGGGACTTACTGTTTCCGAGAAGGCAGCGACGCTCTCACAACTTTTCCTAGGCCATTGACGACACGCGCTCACAGTGTTGTTGCCTTCTCAAACATCTGATCAGCGGGGGTCCCAGGTGTTGGATCCCCACGGACATGAGGATAGGTAGTAAAATCTCAGAAACACCTTTAAAATTCAAGCTGTTCCTGCATGTTATCATCATTGTGGACTGTCCTTCAGAGTCAAGTACTATTCAGGAAACTGTGTCCTTTAACTTAACATACCCTCATGTAGCATATATAAAAGAGCTTTAAAGTGTCACGCCTGTTGAAATAATAATTAAGAAAAAAAACTAGTTTAGAGTATTTCTCATGTGAATGCTGATTAACTTGTGGATTTATGAATTACAGTACAATACATGTGAACTGGGTTTTCAAAGTCCCATCTACATGTAACAGAATAGATCAGCGTGGAATTCAAAGCATTAAAAAGGCAGTAGGACTGGTTCCACAATGTCCTGTAAATATCCAAGGCTGGTCAATGTTCCCTTATGAACACCAGACGGGAATGGGCATGGAAGCTAATGGCGCACCATGACATCTGGTGTTGGTCCTGTTGATCACTGTACTATGTATGATGGCAGGAGGCACTGTGTATGATGGCAGGAGGCACTGTGTAGGGTGGCAGGAGGCACTGTGTAGGGTGGCAGGAGGCACTGTGTATGATGGCAGGAGGCACTGTGTAGGGTGGCAGGGGGGTAGGGGCAGGAGGCACTGTGTAGGGTGGCAGGAGGCACTGTGTAGGGTGGCAGGAGGCACTGTGTAGGGTGGCAGGAGGCACTGTGTAGGGTGGCAGGAGGCACTGTGTAGGGTGGCAGGAGGCACTGCGTAGGGTGGCAGGAGGCACCGCGTATGTAGGATGGCAGGAGGCACCGCGTATGTAGGATGGCAGGAGGCACCGCGTATGTAGGATGGCAGGAGGCACCGCGTATGTAGGATGGCAGGAGGCACCGCGTATGTAGGATGGCAGGAGGCACCGCGTATGTAGGATGGCAGGAGGCACCGCGTATGTAGGATGGCAGGAGGCACCGCGTATGTAGGATGGCAGGAGGCACCGCGTATGTAGGATGGCAGGAGGCACCGCGTATGTAGGATGGCAGGAGGCACCGCGTATGTAGGATGGCAGGAGGCACCGCGTATGTAGGATGGCAGGAGGCACCGCGTATGTAGGATGGCAGGAGGCACCGCGTATGTAGGATGGCAGGAGGCACCGCGTATGTAGGATGGCAGGAGGCACCGTGTATGTATGATGGCAGGAGGCACCGTGTATGTATGATGGCAGGAGGCACTGCGTAGGATGGCAGGAGGCACCGTGTATGTATGATGGCAGGAGGCACCGTGTATGTATGATGGCAGGAGGCACCGTGTATGTATGATGGCAGGAGGCACCGTGTATGTAGGATGGCAGGAGGCACTGCGTAGGATGGCAGGAGGCACTGTGTATGTATGATGGCAGGAGGCACCGTGTATGTATGATGGCAGGAGGCACCGTGTATGTATGATGGCAGGAGGCACCGTGTATGTATGATGGCAGGAGGCACCGTGTATGTATGATGGCAGGAGGCACCGTGTATGTATGATGGCAGGAGGCACCGTGTATGTATGATGGCAGGAGGCACCGTGTATGTATGATGGCAGGAGGCACTATCGCAAACTATTAGAAAGGAAAAGACAAAACAGGAGAATTCCTGCTGATCGTATCAGTTGCCATGTTTGTAGTGCTATTACATCATTTTTTTTTTTTAAATTCCCTTTTAACTATAGTTTAACAATGTGCAGGGTTGTGGAAGGGGATAAGAGTGTACAAGTTATTAATAGTCAAATTATTAACACCCAAAATTGCATCGTCTAGGAGGGTGGTCTTCTCAAAGAAGATGGGCAATATGCATAGTATATGATGGAATTTAAAATCTGACACAGTAATACTGGTGTGGATAAGGGGTGGTCTTCTCAAAGAGGTGGTTCTATTGAGGAAAGCCTGATATTTTGCCTTTTATTTTTTCCACAGCTCAGGAATCTTGCCTTTAAGAAAATTCCCCAAAAATCTTCTCACACCAGTGGAGGGCCTCAGCAGGACTCTGCAGTGCACAGTGTGCCCAAAAATGTTCAAGAAGATGACTGGCAGCAGTGGCAGCAAAAAGACGAACAGGTACCTTAGTATAACATGTGCCCAGGCCAACAAGGTCATTTATGTGTCACGTTATTTCTCCTGCCCCCAAGAGGTAATAGAGTTAAAGTGTGCAAATACTGAATATAGGTTATTTAGAGAAATATAATGGTTGTCCTTGAGCTAAAAGGGTTTTTCAGGTGTTTAGTATTAATGACCTATCCTTAGGATAGGTCATCAATACTTAATTGGTGGGGGTCTGACAGCTGGCAACCCACCAATCAGCTATTTGAAGAGGCTGTGGCTGTCCGGGGAGTGACGTGGCCTCCTCGCAGCCTACCAAGCACAGCTCAGTCCGCCAAATGGTGCCTGTAACTTGGTATTGCAGCTCCGCTCCATTGTTTTGAATGGGACTGAGCTGCAATTAGGCTATGTGACCAACCAAAATGAGGTCACTGGCCACTACAGTCATGGCCAAAAGTTTTGAGAATGATACAAATATTCATTTTTACAAAGTCTACTGCTTCAGTTTTTATAATGGCAATTTGCATATACTCCAGAATGTTATAAAGAGTGATCAGCTTAACAGCAATTACTTGCAAAGTCAATATTTGCCTAGAAAATGAACTTTATCCTCCAAAACACATTTCAACATCATTGCAGCCCTGCCTTAAAAGGACCAACTAACATCGTTTCAGTGATTGCTCCATTAACACAGGTGTGGGTGTTGATGAGGACAGGGCTGGAGATCAATCTGTCATGATTAAGTAAGAATGACACCACTGGACACTTTAAAAGGAGGCTGGTGCTTGGCATCATTGTTTCTCTTCTGTTAACCATGGTTATCTCTAAAGATAACCGTCTCTTAAAAGTGTTTCAGCTGCGGGATCAGGCTACCAGCAGTGCAGAGCTTGCTCAGGAATGGCAGCAGGCAGGTGTGAGTGCATCTGCACGCACTGTGAGGCGGAGACTCTTGGAGCAAGGCCTGGTCTCAAGGAGGGCAGCAAAGAAGCCACTTCTCTCCAGAAAAAACATCAGGGACAGACTGATATTCTGCAAAAGGTACAGGGAGTGGACTGCTGAGGACTGGGGTAAAGTCATTTTCTCTGATGAATCCCCTTTTCGATTGTTTGGGACATCTGGAAAACAGCTTATTCGGAGAAGACGAGGTGAGCGCTACCACCAGTCTTGTCTCATGCCAACTGTAAAGCATCCTGAAACCATTCATGTGTGGGGTTGCTTCTCAGCCAAGGGAATCGGCTCTCTCACAGTCTTGGCTAAAAACACAGCCATGAATAAAGAATGGTACCAGAATGTCCTCCGAGAGCAACTTCTCTCAACCGTCCAAGAGCAGTTTGGCGATCAACAATGCCTTTTCCAGCATGATGGAGCACCTTGCCATAAAGCAAAGGTGATAACTAAATGGCTCAGGGAACAAAACATAGAGATTTTGGGTCCATGGCCTGGAAACTCCCCAGATCTTAATCCCATTGAGAACTTGTGGTCAATCATCAAGAGACGGGTGGACAAACAAAAACCTACAAATTCTGACAAAATGCAAGCATTGATTGTGCAAGAATGGACTGCTATCAGTCAGGATTTGGTCCAGAAGTTGATTGAGAGCATTCCAGGGAGAATTGCAGAGGTCCTGAAGAAGAAGGGATAACACTGCAAATATTGACTTGCTGCATTAACTCATTCTAACTGTCAATATAAGCTTTTGTTACTCATAATATGATTGCAATTATATTTCTGTATGTGATAAAAACATCTGACAAACACACATAAAAATCAGAGGGCAGCAGATCATGTGAAAATATAATATTTGTGTCATTCTCAAAACTTTTGGCCATGACTGTACGTTCATGGGGTGCCATGGCCTCTTCAAACAAGGTTTTCGGACCGCAACACACATATGGTCGCTGCTGCTGATTGATATTCTTTTCCAACTAAATTAGCAGCAGAGGGCAGAGAAATCCAGGAGCTCATGAATATCAGGACTCTTTGGCATGTGCTGGAGCTGTTTAGCACAACATTTTAGCAAAACGGCCAATGAGTCAATTAAACAAAGTGACTCAGCATTTACCTTTTCCTAAATCTGTCACTTTTTTATGTTGCTCTTAAAGTGGTTATCCAACAGTAAACACCCCCCCCCCCCCAATGCCAAGGCCTCTCCTGTAGATGATACTTACACAGTCGCTGGCAACCGCGTTCCTCTGGATCCCTACATGGCCATGGGGGGAAGGTTTGGCGGAGTAGCCAATAGCATCATCTGTGATACTAGGGAGGCTAGGCCCTTTTGCAGCCTGCTCCCCCTTCCCGTTTTGATCCGCATGACAGGGAGATGCAGAGGAGCAGGTAAGTATCATCTATAGGCCGGGCCTGGTGACAGATTACATTTAAACACCTGGACAACCTCTTTAAAGGCATGTGCAGTCTGGAAATCACGCTCCATGTGTAAGTGTGATCCTCCATTCTGGACACTGCTCGTCTTGCAGTAGGGACCTTTTTGCTACAGAATCATAGTGACAGCTTTATGTCAGTATAATCCTGTAGTAGTAAGGAGGCAGAGGCACACACAATTATAAATCAGTATAATGCCATGTGATTTCCAGACTGCACACGCTCGTGTGAAGCACATGAACAGGTGTTCGTAAGATGCAGCATGCTTAAATATCAGTATACTGTAATAACTTTGTACTGTACAAGACTGCATGGAAAGGTAGGGACACCATATAACACATACAGTTATAATGGCATTTCATTAACCCCTTCACGTCAGCCATACGGCTATATACGTCCTATCTGCACATACCCCGTGCAGATAGCACGTATATAAACGTCATGGCAGCTCTTTAATCCAAGCGCTGCAAAACGCTTGGATTAAAGCTTCTGCCCCTGCACTGCTGCTGTCAGGGACAGCATACAGTCCAGTAATGCCGGCAAGGGACCAATCAGAGTGGTCCCTTGCCGGTGATCGATCCGATTGGTTAGTCTGTGCAGACTAACCAATCGGATCGCGGCAATGTACAAGTCCCGGTTTCAGGCTGTGATCTGCACTCTGCAGATCACAGCCTGAAATCAGGTAATGTGTGCTTTGTGCCCCGATCCATGGACACCATCTGTGCCCCCCTGCATCAAATATTTAATGCGAGCCGCGCGCCTATCTCCCCCCCCGCCCCGTGCAGCGCATGTCTCCTGTTCCGTGGCCGTGCGCTTTACGATCCTATGCAGGGTGCAGGCATCTGTGTCTGCCTGCCCCTGCCCTCACTTCGATCCATCTGTGCCCCTTGTGCCCCTCCTGACATCTTGTGCCCCTCGATCCATCTGTGCCCCTCCTGAGGTATGCGATGGCGGTGGCTCTGTTTCTGAGCTGCCGCCATCAGCAGCGAGTGTCAGCTGTATGCTGACACTCTGCTGTAACCCCTTAGATGCCGCTCTCAGCAGCATCCAATAGGTTAACAGAGTTAACCATCGGGCTGCTGCACTCTGATGGCAGTGGCTCGATGGTTGCCATGGCAACCAGACGCCTTGCAAAGGCGTCCAGTGTTGCCATCTATCAGTGTAAAACTGATAGTATTATACTTTGCAATGCAAAAGCATTGCAAAGTATAGAAATGGCATCAACCCCACTGGATCTTCAAGATCCAAGTGGGATTTGATTTAAAAAAAAAAAAGTGCAAAAATGAAAAAAGAAAGTAAAAAAATCAATGTAAAAGAAAAAATAAATAAAAATGTAAATTAAAAATAAAATGAATTGACGTTTCCCCTATCTGCTCTTTTATAATAGATTAAAAAATGAAAGAAAAAAAACCTATACATAATTGGTATCGCTGTGTCTGTAATAACCTGATCTATAAAATGATCAGGGTACTAATCCCGTGTGGTAAACGTTTTACAAAAAAAAAAAAAAAATGGTGGAATTGCTGTTTTTTTTTTTTCCCTTACCTCCTAATATTTTTTATGAGGGGTGTAGTTTCCAAAATGGAGTCACTTTTGGGGGTTTCTACTGTAGGGGTGCCTTAGTGTGCCTTTAAATATGACACGATACCCAAAAAAGCCATTCCAGCAAAATCTGCCCTCCAAAAACCATATGGTGCGCCTTTTCTTCTGAGATTTGCCGTGCACCCATACAGCTGTTTACAAACATGAATGGGGTGTTTTTGTAAACTTCAGAATCAGGGTAATAAATGTTGAGATTTATTTTGCTGCTAACCCTTGCTATGTTATAGGAAAAATTGGATTAAAAATACAAATCTGCACCAAAACAGAAAATTGTAAATTTCACCTCAATTTTCCTTTAATTCATGTGGAACACCTAAAGGGTTAACTTAGCTTGTATAACCAGTTTTGAGTGATTTGAAGGGTGTAGTTTCTAAAATGGGGTCATTTATGGGTGGTTTCTAAGTGACTTCAGAACTGAATTGGTCCTTGAAAAAGTCGGTTTTGAAAATTTGATAGAAAATTTTAAAAATTGCTTCTTAAATTCTAAGTCTTCTAACGTCCTAAAAAAGTAAAATGTAATTTTCAAAATGTTGCCAACATAAAGTAGACATATAGAGAATCTTAAGTAAAAACTATTCAATGAGGTATCGCTTTCTGCCTGTAAAATGTAGAAGTTTAAAGTTAGAAAATTACATTTTTTTCCAAATTTTCTGTAAATTTGGGATTTTTTATAATATAAAGGTAAAACTTATCAACCCAAATTTACCCCTAACAATCTCAGAAAGGCTTTGATAAATAAAAGCATTCCAAAGTTATTAAAACATAAAGTGACATATGTCAGATTTGCAAAATTTAGCCTGGTCACGAAGGTTAAAAATGGCTTGGTCTTGAAAGGGTTAATGTCAATATCTGACAGCAGGGGCAGACTGGGAACTTAAAGTAGCCCATTATTATATTGTGGCACATTATACCATCCTAACAGAGCCAAATACCACAGTCTATCACAAAATACATCCCCAAAAACTTCTACTGGCCGACCGAGAGGAGGGTCCAGACGGTGCCTGGGCGTCGGCCCGCCAGGAAATTTCCCTGTAAGGTCTATGGCCAATCCACCCTTGTCTGACAGGTCTCATATTGAAGATGGCAGTTACATTGAGTATGTGAAATGCACCTCATAATGGTAAAAACAAAGTAATACATTGGAGAGTCTATCCAGAAGTGAGGACGTCGGCTACCTCAGCATGTCTCATTCATTTTTTTTCTTTGCTTCAGATTACATCTGATATGTATGAAGCAGATCTTCAGAAAGCATTAATGCTAAGTAAGCTGGAGTATGAAGAACTGAAAAAGGTACATTACTTCTATGCGTGTGGAGTAATGTAGAGCAGTAAGGATCACACTATATTAATCACATATATTATGCACAGGCAGCTTCAGATTCCATATTGCAGACCAAAATAAGACTTGGTTTCTACTAGCTTAGCTTCACCCTAGCACTAAAATCTTCCGGCAAAGTAACAGCCCGCTGTAGTTGATCGTATCCGGCATAGCCAGATGCTACCTTTCCCTGCCAGAGCCCATTGACTGTAATGGGACACGGCCTGTTTCCAGCATTAGTGCCGTGGTTCGGCCAGAGAAAAATCCAGAGCTTGCAGTGGTATTGTCTGGCGGAATCGTGGGACTAAGGCCAGAAACAAGCTGGGCCCCATTATAATCAACGGGGTCTGGCAGTGCTCTGGAACTTTCCAGTAATGTTGGCTATGATGAACTCTGGCAGCCTTTTTCTCTGCCAGAACAGCCGGCCAGAACATTTTAGCACCAGTGTGTAACTTAGAAAGAAGTACAATATATTAGGGTGACGGAGATCAATCACCTGATCACTTCTGGGCTCCGAAACACCTCCTAACCCTACTAAAGTGCTGATTTAAAGCAGCCAATGTAATGGTGCCGTTGTTCGTGCCAGCCAATTGCATACAAATGGCAGAATCATGTTATATCACTTCTGTATGCTCAGTAGTGATCAATTAGGAATTAAATGGCTTTCCCCATCTCAGGCGGGGGTCCTAGCGATATGCTCCCGTTGTCTATCTCGTAAACGCGGCCAGCAAAGTAAATTTTTTTTCTATGGGGCCACCAAAAATAGCCGAGTGCATCCATATGAACATCTGGCAGTGTAAATGGTACATAAGCGAATGTCCCTGGCCAGAGAAGACATGACTCTTTGGTGGTATTTGAGTCATCTTTTGACCAAATCTCAGAAGTTTCTTTGATAGTAAAAAAACAAAACTGACTTGCCCCTTACAATCTATTCATCCAGTATCATTGTGCCATTTGTAAAACCAAGACCTACGTATCCTTATAGCATGCCAAATGGAAGTAGTTAGCTTTGCATAAGAAGCCAAGAATCCCTTTCTCTGAAAAAATCAGGGGCCCTATGAAGTGTGAAGTGTAGACATCTAGCTCATATTTCCACTTCAGGATTTGGGTTAACCACGGACTATCTCATTGTTTTAAGGAAAACGACAGTGGAGAAAATGTATCACCTCAATCAAAAAGAGCAAATAAAAAGGATAGACGAAAGAACCATCAAGGGAAGGACAAGCCCCTCACAGTGTCTCTGAAAGACTTCCAATCAGAAGGTAAGTACTTCACAACATGGAAATGTTGGAGGATTGAATTTAGGTTAGAGATAATAACATAAACCTCGAATTCAGTGTCACATTTGTGATGCACCACCCTGGTTTACTATAGTATAATACAGGTTCTGTGTCCAGAATGTATAGCAAAATTATTAATATGACACAGCCACACTTAAACACGTAAAAATTGGCCAAATTTTAGAAGTTCTAAAAAATGTATTAACACGCTATTTTTTTTACCTTTTCTTTTAAAAGGGTTTTTTGAAGTTAAAAAAAATGTTTTCCAATAGCTACTAATCTATTTTTTGTGTGATATATACATATATATGTTACATTAAAACTTAGTTCCACCACGCAGCAGAAGGCCCTGAGTCCTTCTGAGCTATGTAGCCACCTTCACTCCTCAGCCGCTGCATTTGTAGGGATCAAGATGGCAGCAGTAGATTCACCCATGTGCTGTCCCTGGACTGATACTTTTCTGTGCCAGGCATGTTCATTTATTGTCCAGCGCAAGCAACGAAGAGGATCAGTCCAGGGACAGCACAGAAAGTGGTGAAATTGGTGTATCCTACCACTGTCTTGTGCCCAGAGGATGCAGTGGCCAAGGAGTGAAGGTGACTACATAGCCCACAGATGGAGGCCCAGGGGCCTTCTCTCACACGGCAGCTGTAAGTTATGATGTGATGTACAGATTTGAGGCTACTCGAAGATATTTTAGGAAATTGGCCTGCCCCTTTAATGATATAAAATATCTATCTGCCTATGCTTCATCTGGTAGCTTTGTAACAGTACTGACTGACAGTAAGAGAATGATGTGTAAGATACTAATAAATTACCTAGATGAACCTTCTTTGGCACAGTTTGAAATTCTGTGTTTTTTTTCTGTTTCCAGAACAGTCTGTGAAAAAAACAGAGGTATGTTTATTGCATGAGGCGAAGTGTAAAAATACACATTCTTGTACCAGAATGACCAATGTTGCTGCGGTATAAATTTTTTTTCATTTAATTTTACAGTAGGTTTTGATTTACATGTGCTTCTACTGACCTGCATAAAACACTTGGAGAAGTGAGCAGCACGGGAGTTTTGTAACATATACACCATCTATAAACCATTGCCACATGCGGATTAAAGGGGTTGCCCGCTTCAAACTTTAATGCACAGTTTGTTAGGTACATTTATCACCAGAGATATAATGACCAGAGATAGTGTTATTCCTCTACTTTCTGTTTGCAGTGCAAGGAATCCAGTCTCCACTCACCATCAATAGGAGAACTGCAAACTAGACATTCCCTATGCACAGAGGAAAACTGCTAAAAATGCCAGATAAAAGTGATATAATGACCAGAGATCTGTATCTGCCATTTTAGCAGTTTTCCTTTTTGCATCAAGAATGGTTAGTTTGCAGTTCTCCCAGAGACGGTGGGTAGAGACTGGATTCCTTGAACTGTATACAGAAAGTAGAGGAGAAGCTGGTTCTTAAAGGGAACCTGTCATCTCCGAAACACCCCCTGAACTAGAGTAAGCAGTGTATAGTGTAAGTGATGCTGAATCCGAATATGTAAGTTTTATCTTTATACTCGCTTCCATTCTGACGCTGTGCTCCCACAAACCTGCAGTAAAATGCATTGGGAGGACTCTTCTTTGAGTCCTCTCCATTATGTGAGTGAGCACTGGAGTCCACTGAGTGCATTTTACTTCAGATTTGTGGGAGCACAGCGTCAGAATGAAAGTTCAGGGGGCGTTTCAGAGATGACAGGTTCCCTTTAAGCTTCTCTTACTATGCCACAGGATCATGGAGGATGTTACGCATAGGTACTGACCTGTTATGATTATGAATTTAGGACTTGTGCTGAGATATAAATCTATGTAGCTGTGCAGTCTCATTAGTGTCTCTCTGTGAGTCCCATATTAGAAAAATAAGAGGTCTTGTGTGCTAGGCAATGTCTCAGTGGGTATTCGTGTACAGTGTGTGTACATGAGGAGTAACAATATTTCTGGCCACTATAACACTTGTATCTGGCATTTTTAGCAGTTTTCTTCTGCATAGGGAATGTCTGGTTTGCAGTTCTCTTAGAGACTGTGGGTGGAGACTAGCTTCCTTGCACTGTACTCAGAAAGTAGAGGAAAAGCTGCTTCTTTAGCTTCTCTAACTCACTCAGAAGTATGGCACAGGATCATGGAGGATATTACATAGAGATACTGACCCATTATAGTTATGAATTTAGCACTTGTGGTGAGATATAAATCTCCTATGTAGCTGTTCAGTCTCTTTAGTGTCTCTCTGTGAGTCCCATCTCACTTGTGCTCCAGCGCACTCCCCTCTCCATTGACTTGTATTGACATATGTGATATGACCCTCCTGTGGAGCTGCTCCATCTCGAGAGGAATTCACAGCATTTCGCAAAGTAAAAAGCAATGGGGAGGGGTAGACAGCCTATAATATGAGAACTAGACATTTCTCACTGTTGAAACATATTACAAAGTTTCCTGTGGTCCATTGTACTGCTAATTTATGTAGATTTGTTTGAAAGTATAGTGATGCTCTAAGTTTTATTAATGCCATACACCAGCATAACAACTTTGTAATTGGCCTCTAGGCTAAACTTAGCCTGCATTCAGCTGCCCCCCCCCCCCATATTCATGGTGCCCCTGGGTAGTTTTGGACGCCAGCACCTGTTCACACTGCTACCCATTGGCCCCGAGGGAGGCAACTCAAAGAGGTCTATGGTAGGCCGGGAGGCCATTTAGCAGGTTCTTATGGCATTACTGTAATTTAGGTACAAAGGAGCAAATCCTCTAATGGGGTCATTCCATATCAAGTGATCCAAATATGAATATTTTTTTTACCTGGCGTCTTTAGATTTTTTTAAAAAAATTTATTATGAAGTACAACTTTAGTTAATTACAAGTTTTTAATTTTTTTTCTTCATCAGTTAATTTTTTACAGACTTCTAAAGTTTTGAAAAAGTGGGAATTTTGGCCTGGTATGGCTTTACATTTTTTATCATATCTCGGGCTGGAATTAAGATAGAGAGGTGGGAGAGGCATCATTTTTCTCAGAACGGTACCGGCTTTCATTTCATATGTCACAAGACTGTTTCTTGTTAAAAAACGTATGTTTTAAAATTGTGAAAAAATGCATGTGTGTTACTTGTGTTCTTGGTTATATTTGTACAGGGATTCAACTTGGGATCAATTTTTTTTTTTTTTAAAAAGCCTTGAATCATCTGATTTTATGTTTGTGTGAGTTTCTTCCTTTTGTCTTTTCAAATTACAACTTATTGAATTCAACATTTATATGCAACAATAAAGAAACACAAAAAACAAATACCGTAAGTGCCAGAATAAATACATCTTAATCATCATAACACAAGTTGCTCAGCATTTTCAACCTGAATGCATTGAACAAACCAAAAGTAAAAAGGTGATCATATCCTCAAGTGTGATTTTCTAAATACAGTCTCATCCAATTATATGTTAAAAACAAGATTAAAAATACCAATATTTTTAACACCTATTTATACATGTAAGAATTTTTTTTTATTATATCACTAAACATGTCATTTATGAAGTGTTTAAGAAGAATAGTACAGTACTTAGTTAAATCCTCGTTCTATAAAATATGAACTAATCAAACAATAATAGTACGTTTTTAAACTGGCCTTTTATCTAGTGGGTGAAATGTAATCTTGTCCATAAGTGCTTACTAGCAATGGCCATTTCCTTTTGTGCCAAAGAGTATGTACGGCCTGTCATGGGCTCCACCTGAGTTAATATCTGATTTTTGTTAACTTTTAAAATGTCTGGTTTTCTTGGATACACAAAGGATGGCGCTGGACCAGAAGGATGCAAAAAAGTCAATTCTACTTCTTCATTTTCACAATCTTGGGGGAGTACAGTAGCCAATCACCAGCGCCGATCATATTCACAGGTCACATAACCAGTTATGTCATCCATTGCCAATCTTGTGCCGCCTTCTACCACTTCATGGACTTCACTGTCATTGCTGAATGAAAAAATCCTTGTTTTTATTTCTGTTTCACTACATGGAATGAAAGTGTGGTATTGCTGAGTCCTTTTGATGGGTTCTGCTTCCTGTAACCGATGTTTTAACAAACTCTCCTCCTCTTCGTAGTCCTGGTTTGTACAATACATGAACAGGATGTTAAGAATATTTAAAAAGTTGCACGAGTGTTAAGATTTGGTCTGAATATGGCCTCCGGAGGCTAGCTCGAGCTGCAAGGCGTTTCACGGTGCCTCCTAAACCATCACATACACCTTTGCCATGAGCAGTGGCAAAAAAGTGCCATTCGGCTTCCATTCCAAAATCACTGTCTACCCCTGTTCATTCTCAGGTTGAGCCCTAACAAAGCTTTCTCCTCTGTCGTCTCCTGCTTCTAAGCTGTAACATAATAAAATAATACAGTAATATCTAAAAATCATGGATTATTTGGTAAATAGACCCCACACTTTTAGACCACAGGCTGAACAGATAGATCTGAATTCAAGATTTTCGAATTGACACTGTAATAGTTATATTTTTAAATATGACTCCATCGCGATCCCAACTTGAATTTTGGTAGAGATGTGGCTAGGAGCATAGCAGGCACATGTGCATTTTTGGAAATTTTTAAATTAAACGTTTTTTTTCGGAAATGTGTTTTAAAATTTTGCGTTTGCGTTCACATGGGTAAAATATTAACAAAGATACTCTTATGGCATATCTGGTGAAAGCCTGTACAGTTCTGAGTAGAATGGTGTTTATTTTGTTTTTCTATCTTTTTACTAGCCTGAGTTATGAGGAGAAATGTAAAGGCAGGCAACACCAAAATTCACACTTTTTCCGAACTTTAAAAATCAATTAAAAAAAATATATATATCTATCTCTATCTATCTCTAATCTAGAATTTTTTTTTCTTCACATTTTGCATTCTCTGACACAGTATTACCAAATAACAAAATCTCAAAAGAATTAAAAATATAGAGGTAAAAATCATTGGTTCACTTGACATGGAATGACCCAATGTCTACTTCCAGAAGTCTGGGTTCATACTCCATGGGTTAATTACACATTTCTAGTTCTTGTTTCTTAAGAGAGCGACAAAGCATTTTTTTTTCTTTTTCTAATTAATTTACTAAATAATTTGTTCTCAGATTTTCCTTTTAACCATTTTTTTTTCTCTTGTTTTTACTTTCATAAAATGTATTAGACAAATAATAGTTGTTGTGTGCTAGGCAGTAGGTTGAGCAGTGTATTATATGTCTCAGTGGGTATTCATGAACTTGGTGCGTTCACTACTTATTTGTAGTAAAGTTCACTGTCAACTTTGCACTGGAATGACACACTGAAAAAAATTATAAAGACATTTTGCAAGAAATTCTAGGAAAACATTTTTTACATCTTTTTCCTGAAAATTATTTTAGTGGACAATTAATTAGCTTTTGAATAATTTCCTATTACATAGTTTATCTAAAATGTAAAAATGTATTTTTTATTATAAGCACTTTTATTCTATTTTAGCAGGATACAAAATCCTCTCAGATGTTACCTCACGACAGTGGCTTTTTCAATAAACTGGAAGATGACGTGACCAAAATAATTCTTAAAGAAAAAAGAAAGGAACAAAACTCTGTTCCTGAATTAATGGAAAACTTTGTGTCCTCTGACAACTATATGGTATGTACCGATTAAAAGGGATTTTCCTGACTTGTCATAAAAAATCAGCTGGTTTTAAGACTGTATTACAGTGGCAGTAGGGCTGAAACAATTACTCGATTAAATCAAATAACTCAACACAAAAAAATCCTCAAAGCAAATTTTTTGCGTCGGGGATTCGTTTGTGCCATGTGTACGTGGAGCTGAGTGAAGTGCTTGCTATTACTCACGCTCTGTGGTCTCCCCCCGGCCTGCACCATGCTGCACTGTATCGCTGTCACTGGGGGGAGCTGATGGCATGGGGGGGGGGGTTAAAAAGGACAACATTCTTTTAATTTTTTCTTATTAGAGTACTCTATTAATCGTTGGATTAATCGGTAGAATACTTGACTACTAAAATAATTGATAGCTGCAGCCCTAAGTGACAGATAATCTGCCAGATCGTGGGTTACGAACGATCATAGTAATGCTCATTAGAGTTGATCTGGCAGTGGAATATTGTATAAGCCTCTTTGTATACCACTGAAAACGTCAAAACGAAGGCAAAAAGAGAAGTGTGAAATAAATCCTGATTGTAAATGATTTTTGTACACCAGGAACCTGTCCTCAAAGACGGAAGAACAGAGCTATTGAAGCTGGAATTAGAAAAGAAAGACACGCAGATACAGCATCTGAAAAGCGTCATTTCACAGTGGGAGGTACATAATTTAAGTGCTTTTACTCCTAGAATGACATGCCATTTTGATATTACACTTTGCTATTTCCTTTCTTTTCATAAAGGCAAAATACAAAGAAGTTAAAGTCAGAAATGCACAAGTTCTTAAAATGTTACAGGAAGGTGAAAGTAAGTTTATTTTTTGCTACTTGTACTTTCTATTAAGTAGTAACTCTTTCAAAATTAAAAATTATGCGATTATTTAGAGGGGTTGTCCAGCTCAGCTTTTGCTGAAACTTCAGAGTCCACCGGCGATCTCTGCTTCCTAGCCTCTCATGCATTCATTGCTTAGCCAATCGTTGGCTGATGTGGCTCACCGCTCTGGTCAGTGACTAGATGGGGGTCATTTCCTGTGAGTCGAATAAGACCAGGAAGCAAGACCACTGGAGGATTGTGAAACTTAGGAGTGGCAGCGACAGACTAAGGTGAGTATGACTACATTTGTTTCTGTTTTTACTTTTTTCCACTTCTGGTTGGCAAGACAATTTTCACATTTATTGACATATATTTTCTGAAAGTGTACACTGGCACTGATCCTTGTCTCTCCTCCTCTCCCTTCAGTTGGCCAGCATTTTCCCTACTAGCTCTCCCCTATCCTCTAGGCAGGCTGAGGAGGAGAGGCTGCTTCATCCAGGTCTATTTCAGGCTAGAGATATGAGCCAGGTCATGTTGTAAAGCTGACAATCTAAGTTTTAAAACTAAATCACAGCGCTATACACCAGATTTTACTCTTGCAATATCCAGTTATCCAGAAACAAGATGGATGAAACATGGAAATCTACAGAGACAACCCCTAACTTATATTTGCTTAATTCACAGTTTTTTCTTTATTTGCATGATGCCTGTCTACTCTTACTTATTTGATACTCCATTATTTCAAGAGGGTTATTTATTTAACATATTTTCAATAAGATTGGGGTGGCTGATTGGTGGGGGCTTAACACCTGGCACCCCAATCAATCTGATATTGATGACCTATCACATGTAGATGTTATGCCATACTTTTTAGGTATATACTTTTAGACTGTGGCTATTGGATGTAGGCATGCACTCTAGATTCATTTGTGGTGTACATTAACACTGTTGTGTTAGGTTTTTATCTTTTAAGATTATGGAACATTTAAGTATCATGTTAAAGGGAGTCTGTCACCTCATTTTCACCTATATAGCTAACAGCACTGCCCCACCGAAGATTGCATACACATCCCAGACATACCTGTGTGCACCGTGTGTCTGTATTACATGTCCAGGAAAAGGTTTAGCTGCTCATATCTTAGGATTGGTACCAGCTAGAAATATGGGCCTGACCTTGTATGAAAGCTGTCATTCCAACCTTTCAAACAATACCAGAATCACAGCATTATATTCACTTCATCAGAAGATATAGCTGTTAGAAATCGAGTCAGGAGAGAAAGCTGTTTTTAGTTTCACTTTCAGCCGGGCACTTGGGAGCTGTTTTCCTGCAGAATAAAAGTGCTTTTCCTGGACATGTAATACAGACACAAAGTGCACACAGGTATGTCTGGGATGTGTCTGCAAACTTCTGTGGGGCACTGCTGTTAGTTATATAGGTGAAAATGAGGTGACAGACTCCCTTTAAGTTTGCATTTTACACAGTCATTATTTCCGAATTTCTGCATTCCACAGTGAAAGACAAAGCAGAAATTCTTCTGCAGGTCGAAGAATTGGTAACTATTAAGAATGAATTAACATTACAGGTAAGACAAGTATTTTATGGTATTTTGGTCTAATAAATAACTGGATGCTCTTATTCTAATTTAAGACAGATTTTTATCGGCGTATAGGCTAGATTTGCTGTCCATATCTCACTTTTGAGTGTGAATGTGTGCCTGTTGTCGAGAAGAACAAAGGCAGGTCATACATAGATCTACACTTTTCTGTATACTTAAAGTGGTTTCCTCATCCTCCACATTTCTGACGTATCCCCTTCTGGGGATAGGTGTGGGATCTCCATCTGTGGATATGCCAGTCTGTAGAAAAAAAACATAGATCGCACATCCACAGGCTCTGTCTCGTGGCAGTGGTGGTCACCATGTGGTGCTGCGCCAAATTGGAATAGAGACCCACTTAAATGAGGCAAACTTGATATGCTGAATGGGCTTATGCATTTTCACCAAAACACATAGAAATGGTCTCATAAGACTATAGAGGCCTTTATCGCAGACCAGAAATTTTCATCCTTGTGCTATCTGGACTGCATTCGCTCAACACATATACCATTAAAATACAGTGATCCCTCAAGATACAATGGCCTCGGGATACAATAGTTTCAACATACAATGGTCTTTTCTGATCCATCGTAAGTTGGAACTAGACTCAACATACAATGTCTTGTCAATGACTCAGATCCAACCAATCAAGGCCACACTTCTCTGGTAAAATATCTGTATTAGTTACTAGTTAGCAGCTATCCCTGACTGTTTTATGTTAAGACTCATTTTATCTGTTTTAGTTATCTGCGTATTTTTCTTAAATCTTCATTTTCTCTTATGGTGGAGGGAGTTTTGGGGCTTTGTAACTCAAGTTCCAAATATTTTTTACTCAAGAATTACTCAAGTTACAATTGTTTCAACATACAATGGTTGTCCTGGAACCAATTAATATTATAACTTGAGGGACCACTGGTAAATGGTGCAATTCACACCTGTTTGTTTGGCACAGACTCATAGCATGCACCATTCTTTTCTTGCCATTCGGACATTCAGATAAGTCTGTGTTTTGCAGACAGAGATTGGAACGGCCGACTGAATCTGGCCTAAATCAGTTTTTAAAAATTATAGATCACTGCATATGATAGCTGGAGGCTCTGAAACAGACTTTGCTTTGGGTTGCGAGGGTCAAGCTATGCTTCAGGATAATGTCTGGATATTGTACAAAAATGAAATATAAAATATTGCATTCTGTTCTAGTATCGGTGGTAATGTTGATATGTTTTTGCACTCTTTCACCAGGTCACTGGTCTGCATGCTGCTTTAGAACAAGAACGATCTAAAGTGAAAGCTTTACAAGCAGAGCTAGTGAAGTACCAGGTATGTTTACAGGAGATATAACCGCAGCCTAAAAGCAATTCTAATCATTCAGCATTTTAGGGGAAATGACACTAATGTTCTTTTAATCTGGTGTAAGAGACCTGATAGATTTTTGGTTGGGCATACAGAGAGTACTTGGCAGTAAATATGTAGCTGATGCACAAGACCATGTGCATGAAGCAGGGGCGTACATAGAAATCGTGGGGCCCCATAGCAAAACTCAGAATAGCGCCCCCCCCCCCCCCCCCCCCCAAAAAAAAAAAAAGAAAAAAAAGTTGAATTCTTGAACTAACCTAAGGGCTCATGCACACGAACGTCTTTTTGTCCACATCCTATCCACATTTTTTGCAGGTCGAATGCAGACAGTGTCCGTGTTTTGCTACCCGCAAAAACGGCTATGGCCATGTGCATGAGCCCTTATAAGAACATTATAGGTACATTTTATGTGCGTTGTGTTTATGTTCACATGAAGCACCTAACGGGTTAAGATGGCAGAACTGGTGCTAACTCCAGTCCTGCTAGATTCAGCCATGTATAGATGAACTTTTGAGCCTATGCCATCATGGCACTACACATTTAGGTCTTACAATACGTAATGTTTGTGTGTGACCTTCATTTCACATATACATACTTACATGCTCCCGGCAGCTCCGCACAGCACAGTACAGGAGGAGGACGGCACGCACATAGGACGATTCCCCACAGCACCCAGCAGAGGGCGCTGTGGGGAATCGTCCTATGTGCGTGCCGTCCTGCTCCTCCTGCGCTGTGGAGACCTGCCGGGAGCATGTAAGTATGTATGTGTATTTGTATGTGTATTTGTATGAGTATATGTCTGTGTGTTTATGTGTATGTCTGTATGTATGTGTGCAGGTGACGGATCCGTCATGAACTCCATTGAAAGTCAATGGAGGACAGATCCATTCTCCATTGTGTCACACGAAACGGATCCGTCCCCATTGATTTTCATTGGGGGTCATGATGATGGATGCGGATGCCTGGACCGGAGAGCAAACCGCAGCATGCTGCAGTTTGCTCTCCGGTCTGGAGACTGAAGAGAACTGAACAGAATGCTTTCAGGAGCATTCCGTTATCTTCAGTTCAGTTTTGTCCCCATTGACAATGAATGGGGACAAAACTGAAGCGTTTTATTCCAGTATTGAGCCCCTATGACGGAACTCAATACCGAAATTTAAAAACGCTAGTGTGAAAGTAGCCTTAGAGAGAGAATTCTATCAGTCACTGATAACACCTCCCTCATGTACTAAGAGCTGTTCAGGTGGTAGTCTTAACTCCTTAACAGTTTTGCTTGGGCTTGGAGAAAAGGCAGACTGGATGTCTGCATCAGAGAAAGTATACTTGGGCTAGTTTCACACATCCGTTAAAGAGATCCAGCAGGGAACAGCGTGCTGGGTGTCTGGATCTGGCATTGCTGAAAACTACACGATTGCTGTCCACCCATTAACTATAAAGGGACTGGCAGTGATCCAGCTGCACGCATCTGTTTTAGTCCGGCCGATTCTCAGCATATTTGCTGGGTTGTAGCCAGATCGCTGTCGGTCCTCATTAATTAGACAGCAATCGTGTAGTTTCCGGCATTGCTGTTTCCAGAGTGACCCTGCAGGCTTTTTCCTGCCAGATCTCACTAACCCTAAAAGTGAAACTAGCCTTACTGTGATGCTGAGATCCAGACTGTGAATATGCTGGGATTACAAGGCCAGGCAGACAGACAGTAAGGATGCCTGGTCCTATCACTCAAGGGGAGAGGAAAGTGACTAAGGGGGAATGGCAGTAGTTTGAGGGGCTAGGGCCACCCCTTGGTGCTCTGAAAACCAAGTTGGCATATTTTTATTTTATATATTTTCGTCACTTCTATAGCACTGACATATTCCACAGCGCTTTACAGACACTAGCATCAAGCTGTCCCCAGTGGGGCCCACCATATAAGTTCCCTATCAGTACATCTTTGGAGTGTCAGAGGAAACCGTAGTACCCAGGTGAAACCAACGCAAACATGGGGAAAACATACAAACTCCATGCAGATGTTGTCCTTGGTCAGATTGGAACCTAGGACCTCAGTGCTGCCAGACACCAGTGCTAACCACTGTGCCACCGTGCTGAATAAAGTGAATGTTTCTCTAAAGCGGGGCCAGAGATTTCAACTACTAAGGGATCATTTACTATAGCATAATCAACCCTAACAGGCAGTATTGTTTAATAGGGTTGATCCTGCCACCAGTTAATAACCCTGAAAAAACCCTTTAACCCCTTAATGACCGGGCCATTTTTGCACCTTCGTGACCAGACAGATTTTTGCTAATCTGACATGTGTCAGTTTATGTGGTAATAACTTTGAACGCTTTTACTTATCCAGGCCATTCTGAGATTGTTTTCTCGTCACATATTGTGCTTCACGACAGTAGTAAATTTGCGGCAAAATATTTCATTTTTATTTATAAAAAAATAACAAATTTACAAAAAATTTGGAAACATTTGCAAATTTCCAAATTTCAGTTTCTCTACTTTTAAGCACCAGTTCAGGTATAAAGTGATTTTGAGGGGCTTACATAATGAAACCCCCCATAAATGACCCCATTTTAGAAACTACACCCCTCAAATTATAAAAAAAACTGCTGTTACAAACTTTGTTAACCCTTGAGGTGTTCCACAAGAATTAAAGGAAAATGGCGGTGAAATTTCAGAATTTCACTTTTTTGGTAGATTATTCATGTTAATTTTTTTCTTGCAACACAGCAAGGGTTAACAGCAAACTAAACCTCAATATACATTACTTTGATTCTGCAGTTTACAGAAATACCCCATATGTGGTTGTAAACTGCTGTGGGGGCACATGGCAGGACTCAGAACAGAAGGAGTGCCATATGGATTTTACAACACAGATTTTGATGGATTGGTTTGCGGGAGCCATTGATTTTTATTTTTTTGAGCTATTGTCTTATGTAGGGGCTCATTTGTTGCAGGATGAGGTGAGGTTTTCATTGGTACCATTTTGGGGTAAATACGCTTTTTTGATCGCTTGGTATTACTCTTTTTGTGAGTCAAGGTGAAAAAAATAGCTGTTATGGCATAGTTTTTTTTTTTTTTTTAGCATTTTTTTACAGCATTCACCTGAGGGGTCAAGTCATGTGATATTTTTTATAGAGCAGGTTGTTACGAACGCGGCGATACCCAATATGTCTACCATTTTTATTATTGTTAAGTTTTACACATTAGATGCATTTTAGAACAGAATTAAATCTTGTTTATGTGTTGCCATTTTCAGAGAGCCATATTTTTTTAATTTTTTGGGCGATTGTCTTAGGTAGGGTATACATTTTTGCGGGACAAGATGACGGTTTGATTGGTACCATTTTGGGTTAAATACGCCTTTTTGATCGCCTGCTATTACACTTTTTGTGAGGCAAAAGGGAAAAAAATGGCTGTTTTGGCTTAGTTTTTTTTTTTTTTTTTTACAACATTTACCTAGGGGGCTATCTCATGTAATACTTTTATAGAGCAGGTTGTTACGGGCGTGGCGATACCCAATATGTGTATCATTTTTATTTTTGGAAATTTTTACACATTAGATGCATTTTTTAACAAAATAAAATCTTTTTTTTTTGTGTTGCTATTTTCTGGGAGCCATATTTTTTTTATTTTTCGGGCGATTGTCTCAGGTAGGGTATCATTTTTGCAGGACAAGATGACGGTTTGATTGGTACCATTTTGGGTTAAATACACCTTTTTGATCGCCTGCTATTACACTTTTTGTGAGGGAAGAGGGGAAAAAAATGGCTATTTTGGCATAGTTTTTTTAAAAAAAATTTTTACAGCATTCGCCTGGGGGGGCCATCTCATGTAATATTTTTATAGAGCAGGTTGTTACGGACGTGGTGATACCCAATATGTGTATCATTTTTATTTTTGGAAAGTTTTACACATTAGATACATTTTTTAACAAAATAAAATATTTTTTGTGTTGCCATTTTCTGAGAGACATATTTTTTTTTATTTTTCAGGCGATTGTCTTAGTTAGGGTCTCATTTTTTGCGGGACAAGATGACGGTTTGATTGGTACCATTTTGGGGTACATACGCTTTTTTGATCGCCTGCTATTACACTTTTTGTAAGGGAAGGTGACCAAAAAATGTCTGTGTTGGCACCGGTTTTTTTTTTATACTGCGTTCACCTGGCGGGGTGGATGACGTGATATTTTTATGGAGCCGGTCGATATGGAAGCGGCAATACCTAATATGTATACCTTTCTTTTTTTTTACAATTTTTTTTTTTACTTTTTTTTGGAAAATGGCGTTTTTTGTTTTTTTTACTTTTATTATCATTATTTATTTTTACTTTATTTTTTAACTTTTTTTTTACACTTTATTTAACTTTTGGGGGTCTGATCCCCTTTACAATGCATTACAATACTTAATTGTAATACTGTATTGTAATAATAATACTGTATTGTAATGCATTGGCTGTAATTGTATTACTCAGTGCAATACACTTACAGCCTGCTTCCTATGCGATCCAGGGGGCTGTATCGCACAGGCACGCAGGGATAGCAGCCACGATGCCTAAGGAAGGCATTGGGCTGCTATCTAAGCCATCGGGTCCCCGTCACAGCAGCACGGGGACCTGATGGCCCCGCTCACCATCCTGAATAGCCGCACGCCTCATGTGCCGCGGTCAGCGCTGACCGCGGCACATGAAGGGTTAATGCGCCGGCATCGGTGTTTTCACCGATGCTGGCGCATTCAGCAGGGGTCCGGCTACTGGGCACAACCGGACTCCCGCCGCTGGTCCGTCCGGGGGCTCCCTGACACCCCTTTTCTGCAGCACCATCTTTAGACGGCGCTACAGACTGGGGACTCACGCCGCCCTCCATCTAAAGACAGTGGGCGGTCGCGATCGAGTTAAAGTAGCACTCCCACAAATATTGTTATTCTCTGACCTATTAGATAAGTGCACGATGTGTTATTTGGAGATCAGAGTGTTAATTACATGACACAGGTGAGGATCAGAAGGGAGGTTATATCTCACAAATACAGTCACTGGTAAGAAATTGACAGGAATTTAGGAATTCCATCTTTCTGTTTTACATTTGGCTACCTGCAAAAATCTCCAGTAACAGTGACAGGATTTAGAACAGACTCTCTAATGAATGGAACAAAACCTTATCCTTCCTCTGTTACATTTAGTTTGTAAAATTATTAGTGACCCATACTGATCTGTTTTGCTTCTAACCTGCCCACTATGTTGTAGAAGTGCTTCAGTTTTTCTCTTTATTTTCCTTCTACAGGGTGGTAAGAAAGGGAAAAGGAACTCGGAGTCTGACCATGGCCGATGATCACTGGAGGAGATGGAGCAGTTTATAAAAAGCACTAACTTTTTCTGCAGAGTTTAATTACTGCTGTTTAACGCCATACATTGTTAGTTTTTCATGACTTAATAAAACTTATTCTTCCATTTGCATACTTGGTCTTTAAACATCAAACCGCTTGGGCCGTCTGAAACTTGTAGTTTATGGTAATCAACTGGCTTACTAAACTAAATGACAAATGCAGCATTGCCAACAACAGCTTAGATTTGTTCAGTAGCCCAAAAAACTTGCAGATGTGTAGGACTGCTGATTTTGGGTGAAAGTACACATCGTCTCTACTGTTTTAGTGGTGAAGGGTTTGCCTTAAATGTGTATGGGAAATATGAAATGCAGGACAGTGTTTTCTTTTAGGCTGCATGTTGAAGCTTTTGGTGTTTTTTTTCATCCCCTGAATAATATCTAAACAAAAAACACCATCTGCACATTTGTTTTGCAAAAAGGCCACTAAAACAGTGCCATAAAAACCACATGTGGTATGCAAAAAAAATATACAAGTTGTTTCAATGGCTTTTACACATAGTGGCCAGTAACATGATTGTGGTGTGAGTAATACTTCAGTATTACTGGCATAATCGTGTAGCCATATAGCGAGATATTTGAAAACCCTGTCCGCCAAACGTGTGTGTGATTTTGGTCGCCTGTGGCTGCCGCTACATACGTTCTTACCCTTAAAGTGTACCTAAACTTCGGAATTGTGTATTCAAACTTTTATTCTAAATGTGCTAAAATTAAAGGGGTTATCCAACTTCTATAATGCCTCCCAAAATGCCTGGGCCTCTCATACAGGTTGTACTTACCCGGCACCCTCGTCGCTCCTGATGCTTTCACAGCCGCTGCTGCATCTCCTTGTCACATGGATCAAAACATCCTGGGGGGGAGGGGCAGCCAATAGCAGGCCTCATCGGGGACGAGCCTCCTTAACGTCACCCGCGATGGTAGGGAGGCTCGTGACCATGCGAGCATCAGGAGCGACGCTGGATAAGTATACCTTTAATACATTTTCTATGCGATCCGCATTGTAGTCCATACACTCATACATCACTATATATGCAAGTGCAGATTGCACTGAGGGGTTCTGGGAGCAATGTACAGGCAGGAGAACACATCGCTCCGCCTACATGTCTGCTCTGCTAAAGTGTGGCATTGATGTGATATGCCAGGCTTTATGGGAACAAGCAGGAGCAGAGATATGCTATGCAAAGCTCCTGCCTGCGTTCACTTGCCTTTCAAAAGCATTGGTGCAGGCTTTTAGCAGAACGAGCGCAGGACAGATCTGTTTGCTCCTCCCCCCATCTCCTGGAGATCCATTGAGTCCCAATGGTTAGATGTGCCTAAAATTTGTGGTTAACTATGAGTTTAAGACCACATTTGTGCTTAACACACATTTGTAGCTTCAGCCATTGCTACAGTCTGATGACACAGAACGATATGGGATTCCACCTCTGAAGCTCTCCAGACCTTGTCTGTGGCCACAAGCCATGCGTACAATAGCTTGTAGCAGCGAGCATTATAGCATTTGAGTTTGCCTTTCTTAGGAAAAGATAGAATAAAGTCCACCCTTTTGCCAAACTGGTGACACACCTTTTCATTCCATAATTTTTCTTATTTTTTGTATTTCCTATATTTGTATACTAGCTGAAGAACCCGGCTTCGCCCGGGTATATTTAATCTATTTCATTTAATGTTTGTGTGTGTCGTTAAAAGATAGAGAGTGACCTCTACAGTGCCTGCCCCTTAAGGCTGTGTTCACACATCAGTTATTTGATCAGTTATTTCCATCAGTTATTGTGAGCCAAAACCAGGCGCAGAGGCTACACAGACATAAGGTATAATGAAAATATTTTCACCTGTTCAGTGTTTTTGATCCGCACCTGGTTTTGGCTCACAATAACTGATGGAAATAACTGATGTGTGAACAAGGCCTAACAGAAACATCCACAGCGCCCGCCCCTGTAACCAGGGCTGTGGAGTCGGTAAGCCAAAGCCCCGACTCCTCAATTTCCTCCGACTCCTACTCCCTCATACATGGAGCATGTTTAAGTGATAACTTTAAACAAATTTGCATAAAATCAATAGTACAGATAAGTCATGACAAAAACAGTTTGTAATCTATCAGGCTTCTCTGGGTACAGCTCACTAAGGGGCTGATCAGAGGCGTAGCTAGAGGTTCAGCACATGGGGGGCAAAACATACTTGAGTGGGCCCCCCACTTATTGGCTTCCCAAACGCACGTTTCCAACTTCACAGGCACATACTACTAGTTGTGGTTATAATATTGTATTAGAAAGATGACTATATAAACTGCTAGATCATCTATGCTGTTAAGTACAGTACAATAGACTTTCTACATACCCTACTCTAAATACTCTACCACATAATGCAGGAAAATATAGGATTAATAGGAGTAAAAAAGGGGTCTCCTATGTTAAAGGAAATCTGTCCCCAGCTTTTACATCACTAAACTAACAGTCCCTTGCCCCCATCAGACCTCAGATCGGCTTAATGTGCCCCCATCAGACCTCAGATCAGCGTATTGTGCCCCCATCAGACCTCAGATCAGCGTATTGTGCCCCCATCAGACCTCAGATCAGCAGAATGTGCCCCCATCAGACCTCAGATCAGCAGAATGTGCCCCCATCAGACCTCAGATCAGCAGAATGTACCCCCATCAGACCTCAGATCAGCAGAATGTACCCCCATCAGACTTCAGACCAGCAAAATGTGCCCCCATCAGACCTCAGATCGGCTTAATGTGTCCCCATCAGACTCCATAATGGAAGCGCTCACTTGTATTCGCCTGATTGTACTAAGGCCATCCCTGTTGGGCCCGGAGCATCGCCTGCCCCCCCCAGTAGCTATGCCTCTGGGCCTGATGTATGAAAACTGTCTAGGTCTAAGACTTTTTTTGTTGCCCATAGCAACCAACCAGAGCTCCCCTTAATTTCTCCAGAGCACTATATGAAATGAAAGGGGAGCTCTGATTAGTTGCTATGGGCAACAAAGAAACTTCTACACCTAGACAGTTTTCATATATAAGGCTCTAGGTGTTTTACGTCAGCAGCAGATAGAAGCCATGAGAGCAGCTAACCTCTCCAAACATGAGCTCAGAGGAAACATAAAGCATACAAAGAGAACATGCACTGGACATAAAGGGCTGTACACAGTCATCTCAACTAAAAGCCTAAATCCTTAGATCAGGAATAGAACAGACATTTATAGGACATTTCATCATTTTCACAAATTCTTATAAAAATATATTCAGCACTTATTGCACTGAACTAAATGTACTAATTCATTATATATTTTAGGAGTCTGAGTCGGTCCATTTTATACTGACTCCACCAAAATGGTGACCGACTCCGACTCCACAGCCCTGCCTTTAACTGTGACCTCCACAGCAGCTAGGATGGCCACTGTCTTCACCCCAAAAAGCCAGACCTCACTGGCCATTCCCCCAAACGTGAAGCAGCGCCCCCGGTCCCCATGAAGCCACACCACTAAACATGAAGACACGGAGGAGAAGCTGTCTGAGCGTGAGCTACTGAAAGGGTGGACATCCCTGCATCTGTCCAGTCACTGCGTCGGACGGAGAACAGGTAGCCAGAAAACTGGACTGTCCAGCCTAACGCCGGACATCTGGCCACCCTAACATCAGCCTGCCTCTAGGGTGGTCAGAGGTCTGGTTTTAGGCAGGGATGTCCACCCTTTCGGTAGCTCAGGCTCAGAAAGCTTCTCCTCCATGTCTTCATGGAACCAGGGGGCGTGGCCTCATGTTTAGGGGTGTGGCTTCACATTGGGGGTAGGCTCGACAGTCTGGCTTTCAGACTCCCTGTCCTCTGTAATGCGCAGGGCCAGGATGGACACGGGGCGTGGGTGTGGCACGGCTTCACATTGGGGGGAGGCTGGACAGTCTGGCTTTCAGACTCCCTGTCCTCTGTCATGCGCAGGGCCTGGATGGACACAGGCATGTCCTTTTGAACAGCTCACTCTCAGACAGCAGCACTGTGCAGTCTGACCATGAGCTGCAGGGAGAAAGTCACCCTCCCTCCCACCCCTGCAGCTGACAGGAGGTGATTTTTACCTTCATTTTTGCAATCCCAGTCAGAAGGGGTGTGGAGTGACTTAGTGGGATCTGGGGGTGGGGCTTTTAAGTCCTTCTTTTGAAGGTGGCTGAATTACAGGTCGATGCCATATCGGGAAAGTGGGTAGCAGTGGAAGAAAACATCTTTTATTACTACTGAACAGTAAATATGTGAAATTTACATTATATGAGGTAATGATTGATGATGAGTTAGTCTAAAACATAAGTTAAAGGGGTATTCCGGTTACCATAACTATAACAGTGTCATCCACAGCGCTCTGCCCCTTTAAAGCAGACTTACAGCAGTGAACTGGCTGTGTTGTTATAGAAACCTGGTGTGTGGAGACTAACTGCCTGTGAGCTTCTATTGGCTGATAAGGGTCATGTGAACATGCTTCTATAGGCTAATGCATTTTTTGGGAATATCTCAGGAACGGTACATCCTGGAGAGCTGAGACCCGTTCTAAAACCTTCCTGGACACCTGATGTACCTGTGTGCCAAATTTCGTGATTGTCGCTGCGATGATGCGGATTCCTTTAGCGGACATACACACATACACTCAGCTTTATATATTAGATTTATTATATGTAGACATGAAAATTATGAAGGAACACATCTGGATTTAAGTAGTATACAAAAAGTATTAAACGAACCCAATTTATATTTTGTTTTGATGACAGCTTTGCACACTCTTGGCATTTTCTCAATCCGCTTCATGAGGTAGCCGCCTAGAATGGTTTTCCAATCTTGAAGGATCTCCCAAAGGGGCGGAGCACTTGGCTGCTTTTCCTTCACTCTGCAGTCTTAACTCCTCTCAAACCATCTCAGGTCGGGTGATTGTGGAGGCCATGTTGTCTGACCACTGGATCACTCTTCCTCTTGGTCAATTAGCCTTTACATAGTCTGGAGGTGTGTGGGGGCTTATTGTCCGGTTGTAAAACAAATTCTGGTCCGCGAAGCACAAACCAGATGGGATGTCATGTTGTTGCAGAATGCTGTGAGAGCTATGTTGGTTTTGTGCCTTGAATATTGAATAGATCACCAACAATATCACCTGAAAAGGACCATTACATCTCCTGCTCCACGCTTCATTGTGGGAACCACACATGTAGAAACAGTCTGCTCATCTTTTCTGTGTCTCACAAAGACATGGCAGTTGGACAAAAAACAAATGTCACAAATTTGACTCATCATACCAAAGTATAGATTTCCACTGGTCTAATGTCTATTCCTTGTGTGTGTGTTTTTTTTACTCATGCAATTCACCTCTTCTTGTTGTTCCACGGTAGTGGCCACTTTGCAGGAAATTCAACCATAAAGGCCTAATTGTCACCAGTGGCGTAGCTATAGGGGTCGCAGTTGCGACCGGGCCCCCGAGGGCCCCCCTTGCCACTTGCAGGGCCGCACCGCCAATTAGGTAAGGTGCGGCGCGGCCCTGCGCACAGCTGGGGGCGGCGGCGGGGCAGAGTTAGATGAGCGCTTCCATTGTGGAAGCGCTCATCTCCATAGTCATCTGTAGCGCCGTCCTCAGGACAGCGATACAGATGCCTGTACTGCAGGGGAGGGAGAGGAATCTCCCCTGCCCGTTCCTCTGATAGGCTGGAGGCCTAGTGCCTGCAGCCTATCAGAGGCTGGCTCAGGCGGCGCAATAACGTAATCGCGCCGCCTGAGCCGTTACAGCGCGGGACACAAGCCGGAAGAGGCCTGCATCGCATCGCTGCCAGCTCCATGGAGGTAAGTATTAGTGTTTATTTTTTTTTTTATTGTTGCAATCATGGACCAGAGCTCTATTGGGGGCACTGGGGGCATTTGTTACTGGCACTGGGGGCATTTGCATTTGTTACTGGCACATGGGGGCACTGGGGGGCATTTCTTACTGGCACTGGGGGCATTTGTTACTGGCACATGGGGGCACTGGGGACATTTGCTACTGGCACTAGGGGCATTTCTTAATGGCATGGGAGCACTGGGGGCATTTGTTACTGGCACATGGGGGCACTGGGGGCATTTCTTACTGGCACATTATTTGGTGGGCATTTCTTACTGGCACATAATTTGGGGGGCATCTATGGGGGTGGGACACTTTTTACTGGCACATGATTTTGGGGGGAATCAATGGGGGGGAACTTCTGTGCATTATTGGGGCGTTTTTTACTGGCACATAATTTGGGGGGCATCTATGGGTGGGGAGCACTTCTTACTGGCACATTATTGGGGTGAAATTTTGGGGGCACTTCTGGCACATTATTGGGGCACTTTGTACTGGCACATTATTGGGGGGCTCTTCTTGGCACATTGGAAGCATTATTACTTCTGGGGCACGTTTGGGGACATTAGTACTGTTGGGGGCACTATTACTAACAAGTGCACTCTGGCAGAGAATTATTAGTTATGAGTTTGGGGGGCACTATTACTGTGAGGGGCACCCTGGCACAGTATCAGCATAGCGCAGTTATTTCTGGGGGACGTTATGTTTACACTATTACTGGGCGCACTATTACGGGACACTATTTGCCGGGCGCAGTTATTTCAGGACACTGTGTGCCAATAATTATTGAAGGGCACTATCTGTGTGGTACTAGTGGCACAGTACTGGGGGTGGTAGGATGATTTGTCCAGAAGATGGGGGGATGATGGAAAAGTAGTAAACTAAAAAAAAATTTTCTGTCAAACTGCAGAGATGAGAATGGCTGTAAAATGGCGTCTGGTCTGAAAGGAGAAGATGAGGAAAGAGAAGATCTACATCAGAGGAGACGTCACTGGATGTACGAGGTATGGGGCGCTGTATTATACTGGATGTACGAGGTATGGGGCGCTGTATTACACTGGATGTAAGAGGTATGAGGCACTGTATTATACTGGATGTAAGAGGTATGGGGCGCTGTATTATACTGGATGTAAGAAGGTATGGGCGCGCTGGATGCGCTGTATTATACTGGATGTAAGAGGTATGGTAATACTGGATGTAAGAGGTATGTATTATACTGGATGTAAGAGGTATGGGGTGCTGTATTATACTGGATGTAAGAGGTATGGGGTGCTGTATTATACTGATGGATGTAAGAGGTATGGCTGTCGCTGTATTATACTGGATGTAAGAGGTTGTGGGATGTAATAGGATATGAGGGCGCTGTGATTAAGAGGTATGGGGCGCTGTATATACTGGATGTAAGAGGTATGGGGCTGCTGTATTATACTGGATGTAAGAGGTATGAGGCGCTGTATTATACTGGATGTAAGAGGTATGGGGCGCTGTATTATACTGGATGTAAGAGGTATGGGGCGCTGTATTATACTGGATGTAAGAGGTATGGAGGCTGTATTATACTGGATGTAAGAGGTATGGGGCATGTATTATACTGGATGTACGAGGTATGAGGCGCTGTATTATACTGGATGTAAGAGGTATGGATGGCGCTGTATTAACTGGATGTAAGAGGTATGAGCGCTGTACGGATGGGCGTGGTAATTAGGTATGGGCGTATTATACTGTATGTACAGGTATGAGGCGCTGTATTATACTGGATGTAAGGTATGGGGCGCTGTATTATACTGAATGTAAGAGGTATGAGGCGCTGTATTATACTGGATGTAAGAGGTATGGGGCGCTGTATTATACTGGATGTAAGAGGTATGAGGCGCTGTATTATACTGGATGTAAGAGGTATGGGGCGCTGTATTATACTAGATGTAAGAGGTAAGAGGCGCTGTATTATACTGGATAAAGAGGTATGGGGGTGCTGTAT
>ONZH01012344.1:0-29086 GCA_900303285.1 Rhinella marina
GTTGACTTTCTTTCTGCAACAACACACACAAACATTAAATAAAATAGATTAAATCCACCCATGCGAAGCGTCTTGCTAATCCACGCCCCGACTCTGTCAGGTCACGCCCCCTCCCACTCCGCAGCCAATGGGAATTTAAAAAATGAAGGTAAAAATAAACTTCTGTTTGCTGCAGGGGTGGGAGGGTGAATTTCTCTCTGCAACGACACACAAAAATTTTAGATGAAATAGACTGATTATAGACTACAACCGTTCGAAGCCTCTTGCTAAGCCAGGCCCCGTCTCTGTCAGGCCACGCCCTCTCTCACTCCGCAGCCATTCTGCAACGACACACAGAAACATTAAATGAAATAGATTAAATGCACCTATGCGAAGCGCTTTGCTAAGCCACGCCCCGACTCTGTAAGGCCACGCCCCCTGCCACTCCGCAGCCAACAGGGATTGAAAAAATAAAGGTAAAAATCAACTTCTGTCAGCTGCAGGGATGGGTGGGAGGTTGAATTCTTTCTGCAACGACACACAGAAACATTAAATGAAATAGATTAATACACCCATGTGAAGCGTCTTGCTAATCCACGCCCCCAACTCTGTCAGGTCACGCCCCTCCCACTCCGCAGCCAACGGGGATTGAAAAAATAAAGGTAAAAATAAACTTCTGTTTGCTGCAGGGGTGGGAGGGTGAATTTCTCTCTGCAACGACACACAAAAATTTTAGATAAAATAGACTAATTATAGACTACAACTGTTCGAATCGTCTTGCTAAGTCACGCCCCCAACTCTGTCAGACCACGCCTCCTCCCACTCTGCAGCCATTCTGCAGCGACACACAGAAACATTAAATGAAATAGATTAAATCACCTATGCGAAGCGCTTTGCTAAGCCACGCCCCGACTCTGTAAGGCCACGCCCCCTCCCACTCTGCAGCCATTCTGCAACGACACACAGAAACATTAAATGAAATAGATTAAATCACCTATGCGAAGCGCTTTGCTAAGCCACACCCCCAACTCTGTCAGGTCATGCCCCCTCCCACTCCGCAGCCAACAGGGATTGAAAGAATGAAGGGAAAAATAAACTTCTGTCAGCTGCAGGGGTGGGAGGGTGAATTTCTCTCTGCAATGACACACAACATTTTAGATGAAATAGACTAATTTCAGACTACAACCGTTCAAAGCATCTTGCTAAGCCAGGCCCCCAACTCTGCCAGGCCACGCCCCCTCCCACTCCGCAGGCAACAGGGATTGAAAAAAAATCAGCTGCAGGGGTGGGAGGGTGAATTTCTCTCTGCAACGACACACAAAAATCGTAGATGAAATTGACTAATTTTAGACTACGACCATTCAGTACTAATAAAAGATGTTTTTTTTCCACTGCTACCCATTGCGGGTCCCCATAAATTACCATGTCATCGACCTGTAATACATGCCACTCTGACCCCCGCCCCAGATCTCGGGAAACCACGCTCCGACTCTGTCAGGCCACGCCCCTCCCACTCCGCAGCCAACGGGGATTGAAAAATGAAGGTAAAAATCAACTTCTGTCAGCTGCAGGGGTGGGAGGGAAGTTGGATTTCTTTCTGCAACAACATACAGAAACATTAAATGAAATAGATTAAATATACCCGTGCAAAGCAATGGTTTCTTCCACTGTTACCCATGGCGTGTCCTCATAAATTACCATGGCATCGACCTGTAATTCTGGCCACCATCAAAAGAAGGACTTAAAACCCCGCCCCAGGTCTTGCAACGTCACGCCCCCGACTCAGTCAGGCCATGACCCCTCCCGCTCCGCAGCCAATGGAGATTGAACAATTGAAGGTAAAAATCAACATCTGTCAGCTGCAGGGATGGGAGGGAGGATGACTTTCTCTCTGCAACGACACACAGAAACATTAAATGAAGTAGATTAAATATACCCGCGCAAAGCAATGTTTTTTTCCACTGCTACCCATTTTTTTTCCTCAAATTACCATGGCATTAACCTATAATTCAGGCCACCCTGAAATGAAGGACTTAACCCCCCCCCGTGTCCCATTCAACCACGCCCCCTCCCACTCCACAGCCAATAGGGATTGAAAAAATGAAGGTAAAAATCAATTTCTGTCAGCTGCATTGACTTTCTCTCTGCAACGACACACAGAAACATTAAATAAATAGATGAAATATACCCAGGCGAAGCCGGGTCTTTCTGCTAGTAATAAATATATTCCAAAATACCTTTCATTATTTATAATGGTTCATGTTGTCTAGGGAGCAATCATTAGGGAAAAACAAAATGGCCGCCATCCTGTTAGTACATACAGAACCTGTCCTAGTCATGCAGCAGGACAAGTTACTTCACAACAATGTGGGAGAGTTGCCTCATCCTCCTCTCTGCTCTACTTGTCAGGTATTATGATAATGAATACAGCTGATAAGATCTCTGCTGAATCTCTATAGGAATGGAGTTCAGGAAGGGGAAATGAAGTACAGAGAGGAGAGACAGGACATACTGTGGTAATGTGGGGTTGTGGTAATGGAGATTAAATATAAGTAGTGCTGCTCATTATTCACACCCTCTCCTCTATACTTCATGTCTCCTCATGAACTCCATTCTTACAAGAGATCAGGCTGATGATCTTATAAGCTGTATACTGACAAACAGAGCAGAGAGGAGGACGAGGCAGCTCTTTACCTCAGTGTTGTGAAGTAATTTGTCCTTCTGTGTGATTAGGACAGGTTTTGTGTGTACTAATAGGACAGCGGTCATTTTGTGTCTCCTAATGATCGTTTCCTAGACTAAACAAGCCATTCTAACTTATGAAAGGTATTTGGGAATATTATAATATTTATCATAAATTAATATTTAAGTATTTTAATTTTTTTAATTCACAGGATATGTCATGAATATCAATCTCCAACACCCAGCACCCCGCTGATCAGCTATTAAAAGGGGTAGAGTCACTTGTGCGAGCATTGCTTCCAATTCAATATTACCTGCACATTTTGTCCTTTATAGAGGAGTCACAGTATGATTACAAGTGCTCACGCCATTCAAGTCAATGGGGTGAGCACTTGTAATTACACAGTTGGGCCACTGCAAAAGAACCAATGCAAAGGTAAGTTGAAGCTGTGCTTGCACGAGTGATATTACCCCTTCAAACAGCTGATTGGCAGGGGTGCTGGGAATCGGACATTGATATTGATGACCTATCCTGAGAAAAGGTCATCAATATCTTTGTACTGCACACCCCTTTTAACACGGGGCGAATTACAAAGTACATTTTAGTAGAATACAAGCAAGTTTCTTAGTCGGGCACATTAGATTGAGGATATGTATCCATGCAATAGAAGGTAATTCCTTCCCATATGTCAAGCAGGCAGGCAGCTGTATCATTGCTTCATACTTCATTAATGTCTGCAGCCATTTATTATTTTCTTTCTGTGACATTTTAGTTTTCTAATATTCCAATTCAATTTACTATGAGTTAATCACCAATTGTCTGACATAATGGGTTTACAGCATCCAGTCACTTGATTGAAAAGCAAACGAAGTACAATATGTATTTAATGTAGTCATGAAATATTATTTAAAATAAGACAATGCACTGAAATGAGCTGGAATCCTGGCCTCCAGTAAGTGACTGGCAGCCTGCCATGCGTGTCTCTGCCGTCTGAACTCTAATGGTATGCTGCTTTATTGAAAATGCATTTTTTTATGTTTTCTAAACAATAAGAAAATAACTTTTCTGTTTCTCTGAATCTGTGTGAATCAGGGCTGGTGAATTGGTGGCATTGCACAATTTATATCAAATGAAACATGTTTGTGTCTTGACATCCTGACATCTGACTGATGTACTAGAGTACATTACTCAAGAAATATAGGTCTTAGCCGTCTTATTTCAGAGAGTCTTCTCGGCTGATGGTTATTTTTTTCCCCTAAAGTTCATTGCCGTCCAGTTAATCACATTTTTTGGGGTTTGTTCTTGAAATAATACACAGTAGTTCAAATGGTTGTGCAATGTCAGGATATTGATGACCTATAATCAGGATATCTCATCAATATTAGATCGGAGGGAGTCCGAACCCGGCACCACTGCTGATCAGCTGATTGAAGAAGATTGTGGTGGAAGTGCAGTGTAATTACACCTTCCTCTCCCGTTTACTTGAATTGTAAAGGAAGGTATAATTACACTGCACCACCACCACAATCTGCAGGTAAATATTGATCGCCACAGGCTCTTCAACCATCGGTTGGATGCCAAGAGACAGACCCCCGCCGATTGGATATTGATAAACTATCCTGAGGATGGACCATCAATATCCTGACACTGCACAACCCCTTTAATTTGTCAGAGCCAAGGACATAGCTATAGGGGGTGCAGAGGTGGCAGTCGCTCCTGGGCCAGGAGCCTGAGGGGGCCCAAAGACCCTTGTGCATGTGTTATAGAAAGTGCATGCTGGTCAAGTTACACCTCTGGCTGGAGGGAAGGGGTTAGGTCAAGAATTTGGCATGGGGTAGGTTGCTGTTTCAATTTTTGCCTCAGGCAGCATTTAGGCTATGTGCTTCCCTGCCTCTGGCCACAAAGCACTGAGGGAAGGTGGGCCCAAGCTGATGTCTTATACCAGGGCCCATAAGCCTTTAACTACACCCCCGGTTAGAGTTGAACCTGGTGCTCCAGAGCCGCTGTTTCTATTGCAACAGAAGGCAAAATAATTTAACAGAAGCCATTTTGACAGAAGGCACAGATGCTTCCTTCTCAACGTCTGTTACATTTTTAAATGGCTACCAGTCATGTACTGCCTTCTGTGCCTACTTGGATAAATACACTCCCAAAATGAGGTGAGAACACCTACATCAGCTTACAGATGTGCCCACCCTTATCACAGCTCAAATGTTGTAAGGACATCAATTTCTTATGGAAACTATTTTAATACAATATGCTAGTAAAAGCCTTGATGGGCAGCAATTCACATCATAGCCATTGGGTTGCCACACATAGACATATGTAGCATAGACATCTTGTGACACAATATCACAAAGTCATGCTACACTTTTCAGGACATGTTGAGCCATGAGGAAAGGTAAAAAAGGTATCTGCTTTCAGTGGGCTACAAGTGCCGACTCCTTGTGATTGTCTATCCATTTCACATCTAAAATTCAAGGCCTTTTTTTTTAAATAAACAGAAGTCATAGGCATGCACAAGCCATTTGGTTGTAGGTAGGGTGGCCTCATGTTGTACCCCTTGGATACATGCAGCAGGCTAAGCAGGTAAATATAGCCGCAGACGAAGTGGAGTGCACTGAATAATCTCACTGCATACACAGTACATATGAGTGTAAGGAGTCACTCTAGGGATATCCTGTGTTCATACCTACCATCAAAATTATACCATAAATTTTCAAAAATAGGCCAAATGTATACATTTTCTATAAAAGAACCTTAAAGGGAGTTGTCAAGTTTTTGATATTGATGACCTAGGCTCAGATTGGCGACTCCCAGCACCCCCACTGATCAGCTGTTTGAAGAGACCTCAGCAGTCGTGTGAGTGCTGCGTTAGGCTACTTTCACACTTGTTTTAATATTCCGGTATTGAGCTCCGTCATAGGGGCTCAATACCGGAATAAAACGCTTCAGTTTTGTCCCCATTCATTGTCAATGGGGACAAAACTGAACTGAAGACAACGGAATGCTCTTAGAAGCATTCCGTTCCATCTCCAGACCGGAGAGCAAACCGCAACATGCTGCGGTTTGCTCTCCGATTGGGCATCCGCACCAAGACGGATCCGTCATGACCCCCAATGCAAGTCAATGGGGACGGATCCATTTGGTGTGACACAATGGTAAATGGATCCGTCCTCCATTGACTTTCAATGCAGTTCATGACGGATCAGTCTCCCTGCAATTTCCCCTCCCTCCAGCAGGTGGCGCTGTGGGTAAACTTACCCTTGTGCGCGCCGTCCTCCTCGTCGCTGGTCAGGTCTGGAGCTGCTGGAACAGGTAAGTGTCTGTGCCTGTGTATGTATGTGTGTGTATGTGTATGCGCTGCTCCGGCCCCACATGTGTTCATGCGGCAGCACGGATCCGGCGGCACCCTTCACCCGTTGGATCCGTGCTTGTGCTGGTGTGAAACAGGCCTTAGCTCCATTGTTTACCTGCTTGGTGGAGACACTGCAGTGGTGGTGCTGTGTAATTACAGCCCTTTCATCCCAGTCACTTGTATGGAACAGAGTGTAACTACAACTGCTCCTTCCCAGACAGAAATGCTGTAATTACACTGCTCTGGCACTGCAGCACAGGGTTGCCAACCGTCTGTAGATTCACGGACAGTCCGTAAAAACAGGGTGTTTTTTTCTGCCGTCCGTAGCGTCCGGCAGAAAAAAAGCCTGTCCGTGAATCTACTACAGTATTCACGGCATACAGTATTCACGGCTCCGCCTGCGATGTACAATAGGCCGCAGGCAGGTCAGCCTGCAGCCTAATGTTACACAGTAAGTAGTACGTACCTCTGTCCTGGGCCCGGCGCAGGCATCTCGCTCTCTGATGACGTCACCACGTACGTACAGACGTGATGACATCATCATGCGGCGCGCCGCCCGCGCCGGGCCGGAGTTACAGGAATCAGGTAAGTATATAATTTTTGCTTTTATTTCACTGCTGGGCAGGGGGCACTATATGGGGGCTATCTAATGTCTGGGGGCACTATGGGGACTACCTGAACTATCTAAACTACTGGGGGCACTTAATGGGGCTATCTAAACTACTGGGTGCACTCAATGGGGCTATCTAATCTACTTAGGGCACTTTCTGAAGTAAAGTGGGCTATCTAACTTCTGGAGGCACTATGGGGGCTATCTAAACTACTGGGGCACTACATGGGGCTATCTAATCTACTTAGGGCACTATCTGAAGTAAAGTGGGCTATCTAACATCTGGAGGCACTATGGGGCTATCTGTACTAAAGGGGGCTATCTAAACTACTGGGGGCACTCAATGGGGCTATCTAAACTACTGGGTCACTACATGGGGCTATCTAATCTACTTAGGGCACTATCTGAAGTAAAGTGGGCTATCTAACTTCTGGAGGCACTATGGGGGCTAGCTGTACTAAAGGGGGCTATCTAAACTACTGGGGCACTCAATGGGGCTATCTAAACTACTGGGTCACTACATGGGGCTATCTAATCTACTTAGGGCACTATCTGAAGTAAAGTGGGCTATCTAACTTCTGGAGGCACTATGGGGGCTATCTGTACTAAAGGGGGCTATCTAAACTACTGGGGGCACTCAATGGGGCTATCTAAACTACTGGGTCACTACATGGGGCTATCTAATCTACTTAGGGCACTATCTGAAATAAAGTGGGCTATCTAACTTCTGGAGGCACTATGGGGGCTATCTGTACTAAAGGGGGCTATCTAAACTACTGGGGGCACTCAATGGGGCTATCTAAACTACTGGGTCACTACATGGGGCTATCTAATCTACTTAGGGCACTATCTGAAATAAAGTGGGCTGTCTAACTTCTGGAGGCACTGTGGGGGCTATCTGTACTAAAGGGGGCTATCTAAACTACTGGGGGCACTCAATGGGGCTATCTAATCTACTTAGGGCACTATCTGAAGTAAAGTGAGCTATCTAACTTCTGGAGGCACTATGGGGGCTAAATGAACTACAGGGGGCTGTCTAAACTACCGTGGCACTACAAGGATTATCTGATCTACAGGGGGCTATCTAAACTACTAGGGCACTACAAGGATTATATGATCTACTGGGGTTAGTATAGGAGGCTACCTAAACTACTGGAGGCACTAGGGGGAACCATTTAAGCTCCTGGGGGCACTAGAGTGGACCGTTTAAGCTACTAGGGGCACTATAAGAGGTATTATAATTACTGGGACCATTACAGCGGTTCCTTATTATTTCTGGTAGGAATACTAGAGGCACTATGGGAAAAATGATTTCTATTATGGGGAATTATTACTACTACCAGGGGTACTTTTGGGGGTGTTACTATTATTAGTACAATATGGAGGGCACTACTGCTAAAAGGGCTACTCGTGGAGCATTATCACTATTGGGGCACTATTACTAATGAGGGCACTCTGGGAGAGAATTAATAGTATCAGTGGGACTTTGGGGAGCACTGTAACTATATGGGGTCCTACCTATATGGCACTGTTATATCTACAGTATAGTATTTGGGGAGCACAGTGGGCACAGTATTTTAGGTAGCAGCAGGATAACAGAAAAGTGGGTAATCTAAGGTGTCTTTGTGGCAAACTCTGCAGAGAGAAGATGTGGCTGAAAGAACTCGTCATGGCGGTGTGGGCCAAATAGAGAAGATGAGAAAAGAGAACATCTACATCAGGGAGACGTCACTGGACTTAAGAGGTATGTGGTAATGTGTCATCTTGTACGTTTGGTAATGGTGAATGTAATGTCCATCCAAATATGTGTCTCCTATTTCTTCAGCAAGGACTCGCCGGTATATGGTATGTTACCGCTGCAGCCAATCAGTGATCTAATGCTGAGAACTGGCTGCAGCGGTCACATGCCATACACCTGCACATCAGTGTGCACATCACCAACATTGTGACATATGTGCACACTTGCCCATTACATGCCTGTCAGTCTTTGTTTACATGGCAGCAGCAATGATGCCAGAAAGTCCAGTGTGTCCAGGCATCATCACTGCAGCCATATAAACAAAACACTCAGACTAGAAGCAGGGATGTAACAGCTGAAAATTGTTGATTTATTTTCCATATGCCATATTTTATTTTCAAATACTGAACAATCCTCTTTATTCTGGGGCGTGGAAGGGGGCGTGTTCTCTAAAAAAGGGGTGTGGTTTATTATGTCCATAAAAATTTTGGGCCGTCCGTAAATTTTGGTTCAGTTGTCCAGAAAAATTTGAAAGGAAGGTTGGCAACCCTCCTGCAGCATCAACATCGAGAGAGTAAACAGTAAAGAGAACGCACCGCTCATATGACCTCCACCGATCTGATATTGATGACCTGTCCTGAGGATAGAAACCAGATATCAGAAACCAACAACTCCTTTAAATTATAAAACAACATAATTTGCCGTAGAGTTGGGCTGGTTAAAAAAATGTATGGGGGTCAATTAAATTAGGCGTATTTTAGGCGCGTATGACTGCGCAATGGTTAGTTGAACCACTGTCTACGACTTCGCCCCACTCACGCCAGTTCTACAATTTTGGGCATGGAAGGGCGGTCTCATTTATCATTTTCTACGCGTGGTTTAGGCTTAGAAAATGGTCTAAATGTAAGACAGCTCGGAAACTGTCTTACATTTAGAACTGGTGCTGGATGCGTCAAAGTTATGTAGAGTCAGGCATCTAAATAACTTCTGTGCATCCTCTGCCAGCTATGGGGCTTTATTCAGACCAGCATCTCAAACACCAATCTAAATAAATGTGACCCTATGTTTTTTACTCACATAGAAATTTCTACAAGAAGGTCAGTGAGTAATTAGTGTTGAGCGAAGTTCTCTCAAATTTAATTCAGCTGTTTTGCCAAATTTTACGAAAAAATTTGCTTTGTGACAGTTACTTTGTCTTGAAGAACATTTCTTTGTAAATAGCGGGTGCAAGGACACGAAACGCCGATTGCGCCACTCTCAGTCATTGTACCCTTCAGATGCTGCATTCATCACTGATGGCAGCATCTGACATTTAATATGTAAGTCTATAATAAAAAATAAAATAATACTAACCTCATCTATTTGATTGTGAAGAAGCCACCGTCGCCATCTTGATTGAAGATCCAATGCGAAATCGGGCAGCGTGGTGACATCATATTTCACTGCACACTGCTTTTTGCGGGATCTTCAATCAATATGGCGGCAGGCATTTGTGCTTAAATGAATGAGGTAAGTATGATTTTTTTTTTTACCCCATTTCAGGGGAAATCGATGTGTTACCACAAAGCACAAGGAAATTTGGCTTTGCGGCAAATCAAATTTGTCCTCAAATTTGGATCGAAGTCCTTTGTGCACTTTGATTTGCTCAAAATTACTGATTATGAAAATTTAAAGAAATCTCTGTGGTATTAATATAGTATGAATTATGTTTGTCTCATAACAAGTTACTGTTTTCAACAAGCGTTTATGTGTTCTCATTGAGGAAAATAAGTGGATGCTAGACAACATGCCTGATCCTTCCTTCCCCAAACATCTGTTGTCGAGGGAGAATCAGGATACCCACATAAATGTTAGATGGTCATCCAGCGTATATCTAAGGTGTATGATAACTCCAATATACAAAGTCTACACAATTTTACATGGAGTTCAAACAGAGCTTGGAACCTAATAAAATAATATATTAAAACTGCATGGTGGTTCATAAATATGTTCTTCAAAAAGGGATTATTACTATTTTACTACATATGGAATTTCATTACACCCATTTACTATATTTATGATCACTTTAGCACATTGATGGGTTCCATACTTTATAAATGAGTCTTTATAAGTGTGGCTAATAAAAAAAAATGCTGCTATAAAACTGCTTTAAAAACACATGGTATATAGTAGGACGCAATTTTGTGTGGCTTACCTCACTTCATTTACAATATAGACTGGCCTTATACAGCAATTGAAGCTATGGCAATAACAGGTCATGGAGTATTGTACTGCGATGCTCCACCTTTGAGTCACTTTACATATTGAAAATTGATCTTTTGATCTCAGTGTTTTTTACAACAATTCCCTAATATGAAATGTAGGTGGCTTTAAATCTCAAAACCCTAATGTATTCATATCATCGGGAGCCTTCACTTTAGTTATATGAAGATTTCAATAATGCACATTATCCCAGGTTCACACAGGGTAGCCTTGATGTATTTTTGCATGGTGCCTTATCTAAACATTGATTGTAGTGGAGAATACTGTACTTCCATAATATAGCATGCTTTGGATCACACAGCGGTACAGTCTAGGTCCATCAATATGTATGAATGCCAAGCTAGGAATCTGTCCAGCCTTTGGTTGATTGTCACTGTTAAACCATCGCCTTGTGACAAAAAATTGTTAAGCAGTTGTCTCACAAAATATATTCTGTTCTGAAAAGACACCCTTCGAGCTGTCAGCTGGAAATAAATCTAGCACAGCAATTAATGGGGAGATCTCTGGATCCATGTGAAGTACAGAGCTGGTTCTAGCTTTGTTAGAAAGAGATTTCCATGTACTATATGATGTCTGATATTACTTTTTAACAATAATCATGGGATAACCCCTTTAAAGACACTGGGGGAGATTTATCAAAACTGGTGTAAAGTAGAACTGACTTAGTTGCCACTAGCAACCAATCAGATTCCACCTTTCATATTCCAAAGGATCTCTGAAAAATGAAAGGTGGGATCTGATTGGTTGCAATGGGCACCTAAGCCAGTTCTACTTCACACCAGTTTTGATAAATATCCTCCACTCTCCCAATTGGACATTTAAGGCATATTGACAGATATCTGAAAGGTGTGGGTCCCATCAGTTTCTGTCTCAAGAACAGGGCCCCAACATGATTGAAGGGCATGCTGCGCATATGTATGTTATGGGATGAAAATAGATGAATGGCGGCACTTGGCTATTTTCAGAAAAAGCCATGCATGCTTGGCATGTTTCCCATTTGCATCAAGGCCTCGTTTTTGAGATAGAAGGATGTCCCAGAAATAGAACCCTCACTTATCAGACATATATGGCATAGCCTATCAATATGACTTAAAGCGTTTGGTCACTTGTGACCAATGTGTATGTAAGATGACTATACGGCAATTGCTAATATATAGTTTTGTTGATGTTCTTTGCGGTTTGATATATTTCATAACTCATGCCCCCTTGTTGGGCAAATCTTCTGTGCTGTCCACACAAAGGTCCTGTTCATAAGATGGCGGCTGGTGGAAGGGCATGTGACCAGACAAATCACCTCCATGTGATGTCTCCTTCATTCTATGCATCTGCATTAAACTCCCAACAGAACATGTCAGGGGCTGTGTATTTGAATGGAGGAGACATCATATGTAGGTGACTTGCCAAATATTGTCAAGTACAGCCTATAGGGAATTCCGATTTTTCTCCGTTGCCACTACTGCACTGCTTGGTCTTCAACTCAAGAACAATGACTAGAAATGTAAATTTCATTGTCAACCCTGCTGTATTACAATTGCATTATATTAGAGATTTGCCCTTTAACCTTCCTAATATATTCTGGTAGGTTCTCTAAATTAAATACATGATCAGGTTACTTTGCTTGCACTTATTCATTGACTGAAATTGAAAGTTTTTTTTCTGTACAGACCTTATTGTATCCATTTTTATAAGGCTTGATTGCAATTTCATTGTACAGGCGGGCAGATGATGTGCTTTCTAGCAGCACAGGTTATCTACCAACTTTGACTTTCCTTTTAGAAAACCCATGTTATTTATAATAATGGGAGCACAGAGCTGTCTTTTTTGATTACCGGAGATGCCACATCTTCCAGTTTGAATGACAAATCTGGTCAGCTTAAGCTAGATGGTCGTATCACCACAAATGACACATCTGATAATGCGAAGAGACAGGTTTCGACGTCAAAACAAAAAGGTTTCCAATCGCTTCTCCGAGACAGGAAGAAAAAAAAAAGCCCAAATGGATTTTAATGATGTTTGCCTTAAGAGGATATTCTTAATGAAATAATTTCTGTGCCCGGAATACTTCTACCTGATCCATTCTCTGGTTTTCTGTATTTTCTAGTTTAACATCTGTGTTGCTGCAGGCTTTATAGTAATGTGCCAATTAGCCTCGGTACACCAGCATGGATTATCCTTAGAAAACTTTGCTTTCTGTCTACACTATTTGCCATGAAGCCATCAAATAGTCCCGCGACTGGTGTGATTTTGTCCCACGATTACCTTTCAGACTAATAACAAGTCACAAGGACTAATCTTGCCTATGGTAATATGCTGGCTCTATTGTATGTCGCATCATTTCTGTCACACAAGCATGGGCCCTGCAGTCTTCACATCTGCTTAAACCATACTCAATGTGCATAAGAATCACTTGCAAATTTGGAAAATACATGTCTGCATGACTTTAACTCTGTTTTTAACATATGCAAAATAGGCAAGGCATTGAGACAGATTTACTAATCCTATGGAGTCATTTATCAAACAGAAATATGCCGAAATTAGGTGTATTTCTGGTGCAGATTGCAGAGCAAAAGTCTGCAACTTCTCCCCACTCACGGCAATCTGCAACTTCTCCCCACTCTCGCTAGGTCTTAAAGGGTTTCTGTCACCAGGATTTTCCTTATGAATCAGGCTGACATTAGAGATGTGCTAATATCAGCTGATTCCAACTATATATTTCCTTTATTAACTGCTTATCCCATTTTTATATAAAATGAACGTTTATTTTATGTTAATTAGCCTCTAGGAGCAGGGGGGCGTTACCCCTGCTCCTAGAGGCTCCATTTGCCAACCTTCAAAAACGCCCCCTTTCTCTTGATTGACAGGGCCAGGCAGCTTTCTCCATCTCCTGCCGGCCCTGTCTGCGATCCAAATCCCGCGCCTGCACTGTGCATCCTTTATTCGGCGCAGTGAGGAAGCCGGGAGCCTGGTGCACTCACTGTGCCTGCGCCGAATAAAGGACGCATGGCGCAGGCGCAGGATTTGGATCGCAGACAGGGCCGGCAGGAGAAAGAGAAAGCTGCCTTGCCCTGTCAATCAAGAGAAAGGGGTCATTTTTAAAGGTGGGCAAACAGAGCCTCTAGGAGCAGGGGTAACGCCCCCCTGCTCCTAGAGGCTAATTATCATAAAATAAAAGTTAATTTTATATAAAAACGGGATAAGCAGTTAAAAAAGGAAATATATAGTTTGAATCAGCTGATATTAGCACATCTCTAATGTCAGCCTGATTCATAAGGAAAATCCTGGTGACAGAAATCCTTTAAAAAAAAAGGGGCATGGCGCGGGCAGGTCGTCCCGTCTCAGTTACCATTTTCTACGCCTGTTTTAGGCATAGAAAATGGTCAAAATTTAAGATGGCTAGGAAGCTGTCTTACATTTAGAAGTTATGAAATGGCCGGTTCTTCTTCATAAATCTAGCGGATCCACCACCATTGCAAGTGTTTGTTAAGTCAGGCGTCTAAAACACCAGTCTTAATAAATGTGCCCCTTAGACTGTCGGTTGAGACCTACACCGAGTTTATAACAGTGCTTTAGGATGGATGATAAATCCGGTGCAGGGATGGACACCTTTTTTTCTAACTTTATAGTTGGTTGGCTTAGTATGAGACAGATTTTTACGCCAGAATTTTGGCACATCCATATTAGCAGTGGTGGATTTCTTACGACTACTGCGCCAATCCCATTCATTTCTATAGGATCCCCGCTACTCAGCATTCCTGGCCGCGACAGGTGTTGTGCGACAGGTGTCGCCTTGTAGCCCTAGCCTTAAGGTGAAGGGAAAAAAGGTCCATACCCTACACTTTGTCAAGTTGTACAAATAACAGTACATTGATTTACTCAAAAACACACAATAACATTGACATTGACCATAAAGTAACATAGACAATGAATATTCATTGGCTATTAGAAGAGGGAATCTCCATAATCCCAAAGCGATTCCCCAGGCTATTGGTTCCTTAAAGGATTCCTATACAGGGGGAATGCCTAATGAAGGTGTCTATATTATTATTATTTTGTAAATAGGCAATCATCATAAGTGAATATAGTATATTCAGTTTGTGAGGAATGAGGGGAAGGCTATTCCTTACTCTAAAGCTAGAACTCTAGAAGTTAAATGAACCAGAGACAACCCATGAAGCAATTGAAAAAGGTGGACTGGTGTAATTTATCATATTTTATCTTACATCAGTGTTATCCTCAGGGCTTGGAAACCTTGGGTCTTGAATTAATGGGGATACTACTTTGACATGTACCACCTGAACATTGCTGTGGACTAAGTACTCCTTTTACAACAATGGTATTTCCTGTTGGTAGTGACACCTTTCAGTAGGATAATGCATCCTGCCATACTGCGAAAATTGTTCAAGAATGGTTTGTGGAACATGACAAACCAAACCAAAGTGTTGACTTGGCCTTCAAAATCCCCAGATCTCAAAATGATATAGCATCTGTGGGCTGTGCTGGAAAAGCAAGTCCAATTCATGGAGGTCTACATCACTACATACTTACCGGACTTTTGCTGCTTGTGTCACTGTGCCAGAGACCACAGTACACCTTCAGCAGTCTTCTGGAATCCTTGCCTTGACAGGTCAAAGCTGTTTTAATGTTGTGGCTGATTGGTGTTCAGGTACAAACCTATATCACTTTTACTACATCATTATTTTAATATTAGTTATAATAGAAACCTTAATATTAAGATATTCCGCAGTACATTAAAATCAGATGAAGCATTTAATATACAAAATAAGAGTGAGATCAAATGAACCCCTTTAAAAAAGTGAGAGTTTCTGTGAATAAGAGTGCACAAGTTCTGACACGCCTGGGCCTCGGCGTGACTACTGGACCTCTACTATATACTCCCTAAATCTCTGACTCTCCTGCCTATTGAAATTTCCTTATACAGTGTTAAGTATATGTGATTTGAAATGTTCTATACAATAATATTCTTTAATTCATTTATTTGCCACATAGCCATACCTACTCATAGAATTCTTCACTATGAGCAATGGCTTTGAGTCAGAATAAATTCCATGTCAGACAGTTTATTTGATAAGGCGTCTTAATATTTCAAAAGGAAAGTGGAAGGGTTGACTTTTCATTTAATTTAATTTATGTCTCTCTGAGACAAAACACATTTCACAGAACTTAGCTGTCAAACCTTGTGTCCAGCAAGAACAGCGAGGAACAGCGTCATAATGGATTAACTCTTTCAATTTCAGATGATCACTGGGTGTCATCAATAGCCATGGCTTGCTAAAGCGATCCAATTTATATATCTGGTGCATTCACAGCTTCAGACCCATATCCCATTTGCCTGCAGAAAATCTATGTCTCCCTATTCACTGTAAAAAAAAAAAAACTATTTTGGTCCTAAAAGAGTTAATGTCTTGTGCTATGTTGTAAATGTGATCCCAAGAACTGTCTATAGGTGGCACAGCTTAGTTTATTCTGCCTATTTTTTCTGCTTATACTGCACCACTTAGAAGGAGGATTACTTGAACTTCTCCCTAAGCTGCTGAAGTGAGGGGAGCTGCATGGGCCTCTATGCTGATGCCAAACTCCAGATAGGAAGAGAGCAGCCACTTTCCACAGAAGGTAAAGCAATCTCAATAGATCTTAGTCGGTCATGAAGGGGAGGATGCCCCATGGTTGCATTGAGAAGACTGCACAGTTATGACCAACCCTGTTCCTCCCCTGTTTGTGAGAATGGGCTGGTCCCGCTTGCTGTAAGAAGGGGGAGTTCAAGAGCAGCTAGAGAGGCGAGAGGAAGCACACTTCAGAGCTCCTGCTTCTTGTGAAGATTCTCCAAGAGATCGACTTAATGCTACCTCAGGAAAACACTTGAGAGACAAGACAGCATAGTGATCAGCAAAAGCCTGCATTACAGACAGTGCTGAAAGGTGAGGGACTACGACTCAGACACCCATCACTCAAAACCACCACTAGGCCAGTTAAAGTTCAAGTCTGAACCTAACTGTGGACACCAATACTCACAAGTTGCAGCCATCCAACCTGCCTCCATACCTCCTTAACCTGGAAACTGTTCATGTTCATGCCTTATATATGACTGACATTCTTGTGGAGCTGCCATCATATTGTTTGTGACTTTTGCTTCAACTCACAGCAAACCGCAGGGAGTTGGTGAAGGGGATCAGCCAGGTAACTTGCTCCAGGTGGAGATGTGGAGAGGGGTGCAGGTGGGTCTTTGAAATTCATGCCTTCCCCACCCTCTTCTGCTGAAGAATATAACAAGTACCAGTAACCAGCTCTTATAGGTTAATCCAGGGAGCGGCTCTGTCATTGTACATAGAAGAGGGGGAGTATATAAATATGTGTGTATGATGTTATTGTATGTGTATACTGTGTGTGTATCTGTTCGAGTACACTTTTTTGTCTCTTCTGATTCACTTCATTTCATCCCTCCCCTTTCCATTGACTTCTATGGACAGCATTGCCTTATATCTTAAGGTGGACTTAGTAGAGAAGGTTAGGTTAAAAAGGACGTCGAGAAAGAAGCATTCAACAAATTTTCGATAGGTCCAGCGTCTTGGAATTTAAAATAAAATGTAACTTTTATTTTCATAAATAAAAAAAACTCGTGGGGACACCATGGAGTTTTTTTATTTATGTAAATAAAAGTTACGTTTTATTTTATATTCCAAGACGCTGTACCTATTATATTACGGGAGTGGATTATGCAAATTGAGGGTGAGCTGTGCAAAAAAGTTTTTATTTTGTTTTTTTCTATTTATCCCTGATAGTATACTGTATATTTTAAAGTTTCTTATATTCCTCTGTGCTATTGATTTATGCAAGGTCCATTGAAACTGTAGAGGCTAAATATTTTGCATCAAATGATAGATTGACATTTAATGATTGAGCACCACCTAAATATATGCCCTGGGTGCATACACGCCTAGATGCAGCTCTGCAAACTGTCACTTGCCTAGTGGCAGTTTGTTATAAGCTGCTGAAAAGTTAAAACAAGAGTGATAAGCAATATATTCGCTGATTCGTAAAAATGGCAGCCGTGACACAGTGGAAGAGTGTCAATTTCTCTCTGTTTTAATAATGTGGTCATTTTTGCATTTGTGTAAAAATTCTCCTAGGAGAAAATTACTAAAATGTGCTGTAGTACAAAATATATATGTTGTATGACGAAGTAAATAAATATATACAAAAACAACAAAACCATGGTGTAAAATAGATTGCCCCCTCAGTACAACCTGATGCTTTGAATTTCCAGGTTTTATCTAGTAATGTTTGCTATAAATCCATCAATCATGGTGTGTAGATATGTAGCCGGGAATACCACCAGAGTGCATGAGAACTGTCACTTGCTGTACATATAGCAGGATTTGCTCTTCAACAGCTTTTCTTTCAGTTACTGGGGACAATCTGTTATGAGCCAATTTTATTAGTAATGCACATTTTCAGTTGCTGTCCAAAAACAGCAGATACGCCTTGTGAACTGAGATATATCCATTACAATATCCACCGCCATAGATGCTTATGGCATGTCTCTTGGGCACGCCGCCAGTGTCTAACTAGTCCAAAACCAATATATGAGTCCAACAAACATGAGAACAAGGTCATGGTGCTTGGTAAATCACGGCAGACCCTTCTCTGACCATTCACATGAATATGATTATGTTTCAGTGCCATACACAGTATAATGCTTGTTCGCAGGTGACGTCATACTTGGTAAACTGTGAGGATACTGCAGAGTTAACCTAAGGCATCATGGCCTCTTCAAACAGCAGGTCTTTACTGTGTGCCGGACCCCCACCAATCAGATTTTAGTAACCTATCCTTAGAATAATCCATCAATTTCTAACTCCTGGAAAAACACTTAAAGGGAGTCTTTCATCTGTTTTTTCACCAATATCACTAAAAGCACTGCCCCACAGAAGATTGCAGACACATCCCAGAAATACCTGTGTGCACTTTGCGTCTGTATTACATGCCCAGGAAAAGCCCTTTTATTCTGCTGGAAAACAGCTCCCAAGTGCCCAGCTCTGCTGCTGCAAGTGCTCAGAGCAAACCAGACTGAAGAGGGGAGGGCTGTTTTAGCTGCTCATATCTTGGGATTGGTAGCAGATAGAAAAATGGTTCTGACCTGCTGTGAAAGCTGGCATTCCAAGCTTTCAAATTATACCAAAACACAGTGTGATATAATATCACAGCATTATATCCAGTACAGTATATCAGACGATATATATCTGTTAGAAATTAAATCGGGAGAGAAAGCTGTTTTTACTTTCACTTTCAGCTGGGCACCTGGGAGTTGTTTTCCAGCAGAATAAAGTGCTTTTTTCTGAACATGTAATACAGACACAAAGTGCACACAGGTATGTCTGAGATGTGTCTGCAATCTTCTGTGGGGCAGTGCTGTTAGTTATATAGGTGAAAAACAGGTCAAAGACTCCCTTTAAGTGTTTTTCCAGGAGTTAGAAATTGATGGATTATTCTAAGGATAGGTTACTAATATCTGATGGGTAGGGGTCCGACACACAGTAAAGACCTGCTGTTTGAAGAGGCCATGATGCTCAGGTTAACTCTGCAGTATCCTCACAGCTTACCAAGTATGGCGTCACCCATTGTATAGTCACTGCGCTTGGTATTGCAGGGCCATTCACTTGAATGGGATTGAACCGTAAATGGGCCATGTGACCAATGATGTGACATCACTAGCCTAGGAAGAGCATACAGCACTCACTTCAAACAGCTGATCAGTGGGATGCCTGGAGTCAGACCCTTCATTGATCAGATATTGATGACCTAGTTGGTTCTTTAGGGGACCAAAATTCTCAGAAGATATGTATCCATATAGGCACCACAAATATAACAACCTGTATTATAGTCCAGCACTGTGTTCACAATTCTCCTGGCTTCAGTGGTGAAATCTGATGGCACTCTTTGCTGAATAATTGCCTGCACATAGATTCATCTGGTGACTTGCGTTCTGGATAGTGTCCTCTTGACACCACATAAAGTAAGGACATGTTCACTCCTTGTTTCTGCATCTTAATAACATGTACTGTGTTTTTTTTGTTTTTTTTTTTTTTAGAAAAAAAGGTACCTATAACCTATAATCTCTTCCTGACGTAGCTATTTTTCTTTTTCTTCTTCTTTTTTTTTTTTTTTACTCCCTGCCAGGGTGGATTTGATTTAAATCTAACTGATTTAAATCACGATTTAAATCACGATTTAAATCACTAGTCAGTAAGGCTTGATTTAAATCAGTGATTTAAATCAAAGTTTCTACCTAAACTAGTTCTTGCTACTTTAACATGCAAGTAGATGAAGATTTTTAGAATCACTTTTTATATTACTTTTTTCTCCCCAGTTTAATGGGTTAATCATTCATATTTGGACACCACTGTTCTGTTGTACTTAGGAAGGAGAAAAATAATCCTGACCTTAATAACAATTTAAATAGATTTATTCAACTGAAACAATAACAACATTACAGCATAAGTTATTTGCTTAAACAAACATCCATGTTTGTTAACTAATTTGGCTAAACAAAATATATATATATTTTAAGAAACTTAGGCTGTCAGCCCAGCCAACACATGAAAAACTTAAATACTACTGTCCCTGCTGTCCTATGTAGCTCAACTTCTTGGACTTGGCACTGAAGTAAAGCGAGCGTCTGTGATAATATAGGAGAGAAACTGCCCACTAATGCTACAGAAACCTCTGGAAGAGCATGGCATTGTGACATATGTTACACATATACAGCCTTTATTCTACTGAGTTAAACAACTCAGCTTTATCTCATGATGGAAGAACCTTTGGATGGTAAAATATTTTCCTCAAAAAGCAGTTTATTGAAAAAAATCCGATTTAAATCAAAAAAATCCGATTTAAATCAAAAAAATCCGATTTTTTTTATTTTTTTAAAAAAAAACATTGATTTTTATCCACCCTGCTCCCTGCCATTCAGGAGCAATATCTTTTTTATTTTTCCATTCACATAGCTGTATCAGGGCTTGTTTTTTGCAGGACGAGTTGTGCTTTCTGATATCTCTATTTAATATCGCATACAATTTAGTAGGAAGCTGGAAACAAATGTAAATGGGGTGGAATTGGAAAAAACATTTAGTTGGGCAGAAGCAAGGTGCACACCTTATTTTGTGTTATGTTGCTTCTTGTTTTATTGGTAAATTCAGCCATAGAAAGAAAACAGTGCCTTTTAATAGGATACAAAAAATATGCGAACACCGCAATAGGTCAAAAATTAACAAACTGTCCAGCGGTTTTACAGCAGCTTAAAGGGGTTAGGCCAAGATGTAAAATTATCCCTTATCTCAGACCCCCCATGGATCACAAATCAGGTTTACTATGACCCCTGTATGAATGGAGCAGGGGTCAAGTATGTGCACCCTCGCGTGATTTATTCTCTATAAGACTGCTGGAGATGGTGGAGTACAGCACTCATCTATCTGCAGCAGTCCCACAGAAATGAATGGAGCAGCAGTGTACATGTTAAACAGCTACTCCATTAATACGGGGGTGGGGGGCACAGAACAACGCTTCTTGTGATCAGTGGGGGTCCTAGCACCCAGTCTCCAAACAGACATTGATGCTATGCTGTGCTTCTTAGTAACCCGATGTGTAAAGGGTTAATACAAGAATACTATTTTAAAAAAAAAAAATGTTTTGAAAAAGTGTTAAAAAAAGGCAAAGCAAGAGAGCATGCTGATAACAAGACTGCCTGCAGCAGTGTTGCTCGCCATCAGTAGACAGGAGCAGTAGCACTCCAGCTGCATTTACAGTTCTAGAGCTGGAAACCATAGTTGACATATTTGATGTATGGTAACACCCCATAGTTCATTTGTAGTGATCTTTCTCTAGTAATGCAGTAGATATTTATACAGGTTTCGTAGCACAACTGATAAGTTAATTTGCTAAAGGCATGTTTTTTTTTCCTGATCTATGATGAGAATGTCAATTCACTATCTAGAATTACTTAAAGACTTCAAAAGGGACGGTTTTTCCATCGGAAACAACATGAAAACTGTAATGGTTAAGGCAAATGGTATTGTATTATATTATGGTAATTAAAAATGCTGAATAGATATCTGGTTATATTATGTATAGACTGAACAATATTATATAATGTTTACTATTACATATTACATATATATATTTCTGAAGAAAAAGCAAAATGGCAGCACAAGACAGCAAAACATGTGCAAGCCTAAAGGGACAAAGACAATTACCCAGAAATATAAAAATGGCAAGCTTGAGAAAGGTTCCAGTATGGAGCCGAAATGTTGCGTCCTGAATGGGTGAATAAACTTTAGCAATTTTTCACTTTGAGAGTGCTGCCTATTTTTTTCCATTGTTTTATTTATTTCTGAAGTTCTATTGGGGGTTAAATGTTTCATCATCTGATCATTGCTGACCTGTCCAAACTATTGAGACATGCCGAATTTATCGCTCCATAAGACATACTGGTTTCCTCCAAAAGTGGGGAGAAAATGGCAGCGTGTCTTATGAAGTGAATACTAATGAGCGCCTCCATTATGTAAGCACTCATTAGTACATAGTAGGACCATGCTATATAGCACTTTTGGTACTGACTGTACTCACCACTCCCTGATCTTCTGCTGGGTGCCTACTGTGCTGTGTCCTGAGTGCATACAGATTCAGGATGTAACGCACACTATGACCTGGTGCTGTGCTACTTGAGGTCTGATGAGGAATGGGGGTCTGATCTGAGGTCTGATGAAGATTGGGGGTCTGGGTAACTTCTCAAACCTCAGCATACAGTTATTTCTCAGGAAAAGCACAGGCTCAGTGGCTGTGCATGAGCTACCGACAGCATAAGCCAGCTATAATATACATCCCGGCCCCTGCTGAATTTATAAATGCAGTCTCAGAATTTAGACAGAGGGAGGGGGCTTCCTCTGTTATTCCATCAGCTCCTTTGATGCAATAGCTGGGAACCAATGGTTGCTAGTATGGCAGTCAGAGGCCTAACACTAACCTCCAGATTTGCCAAGTACAGAAGCCTATTAGGCTTTACATGAGGTAGGGTCTATTCATAGCATGCTGACAGGCATACATAATTAGTGCAGTGTATTATGTAATTGATCAAAGGATCGCATTTTCAAGCCCATTTTGTTTTAAAAGGTAAACAAAAGTGAGAAAAAAATTCACTGTTTGACAATATTTTATTTTGTTGGGAAAAAATAAAATCTAAATTTGGTAAGTAAAAAATGGCACAAAAAGGTTAACTCTTTCAATGTATTTCAATGGCTTTTGTCACAAGATGGCACGAGATAACACTGTGACGTGTTATTAGAGTTATCAAAGTCAGTTTACTCTTAGCCACTTCTGTACATCACTTGTCTGTCAACTTTGGCAATCTCATAAAATAATTTGCAGCGCACATATTCAACTGTTAGTGCACTTATTCAGGGAATTTTGGGAATCTCATGATCGGTGGTGGTCGCAGCAGTCAAACCTCCACCAATCATATACTTATTCTCTACCCTTAGATAAAGAATAAGTTTATTTATTTCTTTATATTTTTTGTTTATTTAAAGAGGAGAGTTTTAGAAGTAAATTAACCTTACTTTAGGCAGGTTGTAGTATATTAACCACTTCCCATCCGGGCCATTTACCCCCTTCCTGACCAGGCCTAATTTTGCAAATCTGACATGTGTCACTTCATGTGGTAATAACTTTGGAACGCTTTTACTTATCCAAGCCATTCATAGATTGTTTTCTTGTGACACATTGTACTTTGTGTTAATGGTAAATTTGAGTGAAAATTTTGAAAAAAATCACAATTTTTTAAATATTAATTTCTCTGCTTTTAAGTTGCATAGGGATATCTAATAAAATTGTTATTAATGAACATTCACCATATGTCCACTTTATGTTGGCATAATTTTGGAAATGTAATTTTATTTTTTGAGGATGTTAGAAAGCTTCGAATTTTAGATGTAATTTTTAAGATTTTCATGAAAATTTCCAATAGTTAATTTTAAAGGACCTTTGCAGTTCTAAAGTGACTTTGAGAGGCTTAAATAATAGAAACCTCCCATAAATGAACATATTTTAGAAACTACAGCCCCAATGTAATCCAAACTGATTTTTATAAAGTTTGTTAACCCTTTAGATTTCCCACAAGAATTAAAATAGAAGGAAGGTGAAATTTAAAAATAAATATATATTTTTTGCAGATTTTCAATTTTTAATTCATTTTTCCTATAAGATAGCAAGGGTAAACCGCAAATAAAATCTGAATATTTATTTTCCTGATTCTGAAGTTGGCAGAAACACCCCATATGTGGTTGTAAACTGCTCTGTGACCGGCAGTAATGAGAGGGGGATAGTACAAGCATTTGTGATGGCTTTGACAGCTTGTCAGAGTGATCAAAAGCCTGGAGGCCAGGAAAAAAGGTCTCAGGTTAAAGCTCCATGTTCTTGGCTGTCAGGAGGCAGCAGAGTCATGGAGCTTCTATGTACAGGTGCTGCACACAGGGGGCAAAGTTCTAGGACGTTTTAAAACGTCCATTCACAGATAGAGATCCACTACCAGGACGTTTATAGTCAATGGGCAGACTGGAAGTGGTTAATCTGGCCCTGCATTGAGATCCCACATCAAGATCTTGTCGAGTCCATGCATCTCAATCTCTCTCAGATCAGCTGGTAAAAGCTGTCCACCTGAGCAGAAAAACAAAGATACTGTCCCCCTATTCTGGTAAATGTGTATGAATCAGATCCATGCTTTTATGATATTTGTGCTGTAAATATACCATAAAAATAAATTAGGCTTAGTTCTTTAAACAATGAGCCATTCCATCTGCCAGTATCATTGCCCATAACTGAAATATTCTGGTATTCATTAGCAGAATCACTGAAACAGAATATTATGGACGATTGGCCCAGTGTTGCTGGTTTTCTTAGAGAAATGATTTTAACATGTTAAAAATTCTTTTTGGAATGTGAGTGCATTGATATATAAAGGCACAATAAAAGGACTGAATCCAAGCCTTCCAGGAAATGTGCTCAAGTACATTTACTAGTGAGGTTATCATGATTGAGATTAAGTGATTCATGCTTCTCTATATCCAGGAGAATAGCAAGTGGAAATGTGTCATTCATCGAGCACCACTTTTACCTAAAAAAAAAGCCTAATAAAGCTTAGCAAATAAAAAATAAACAAGCTAAACTTTAACAGAAAAATGTACTAGTACTGCATGTAGTTCATAGCACGAATTCTGGTGTAAATTACAGTATTAAATCCCTACTAGAGATGAGCGAGCACTAAAATGCTCTGGTGCTCGTTATTCGAGTCGAATTTTTCCGGATGCTCGGGTGCTCGTTTCGAATAACGAACCCCATTGAAGTCAATGGGAGACTCGAGCATTTTTTGCAGGGGACCAAAGCTCTGCACAGGGAAGGTTGCGTGAAAACCTGGAAACCTCAGAAAATGATGGAAACACCACGGAAATGGACAGGAAACAGCAGGGGCAGCATGCATGGATGCCTCTGAGGCTGCCTAATCGTATCATTACGCCAAATTCTGGGCAACAGCCTGGTGGTGACCCTCAAGACAATTGTGCTGACCCAGACCAAGATAGGTAACGCACATGCCCATCACATGTTAGTAAAGCACCCAACTAGGTGCAACGAAGGTCCATCACCGCCTGTGGGTGACACCACTGCCCATGCTGGTACTGCTGTCCTATCCCCCGCCCCACGACGCAGGCATAAGCGTCTCCCTCCCCGCACCCACCCAGTAGTCCACAGCATACACAAAGTTCTCCCAGCACAGTGCCCAGCTCTCCCCATCCCAGATGGGCAAACATGCACCCACCACCCACCCACCCTGTCCACGGCAGACACAAAGACCTCTAAGCACAGTGCCCAGCTTTCCTAATTCCAGACGGGCTAAGACGCACACTGCACCCACCTATTAGTCTCCACACGTGGGTTGATGCAGAGCCTTTTAGTGCCCCTCAAGACAATGTTTGTGTGCCAGGGCCTGGTAGTAACCCTCCTTGAAATTGTGGGGGAGAGGCCGCCGGTGACCCTCAAGACAATTTTGGCCGACAGTGTAGTGGCGAGCCTCCAAAAAATCGTGGGTGAGAGCCTTGAGGTGACCCTCAGAAACAAATGGTTTAAAAAAGCATGGTGGTGCACCCCGAATGACAGTCTGTGACTGAGATTGCAGATGAACCCGCTAAAATTGTAGTCTAGCACACCTTGGTGGTGGACCCCTAATTTACAAAGTTTGACTGAGATTGCAGTTTACAGCATGGGGGTGAACCCCAGGATGACTTGTTAAGACTGAGATTGCAGTTTACAGCATGGCGGTGAACCCCAGAGTGGCTTGGTTAGACTAAGATAGCAGCTGAACCACCCAAAAATTTAGCCTGACACAGCATGGCGGTGACTACAGTCCAGTGAAAAATTGTGTGGTGTGCGGTACTCTAGCCGGAGTCTAGAAAATATACGTTTTTTCTCTCAGTTATATATACTACAGTGCAGTGAAAAATTCTGTTGTGTGCTGCACACTAGTCGGAGTCTAGAAAATATATGTTTTTTTCTCTCAGTTATATATACTACAGTGCAGTGAAAAATTCTGTCGTGTGCTGCACACTAGCCGGAGTCTAGAATATATACATTTTTTCTTTCAGTTATATATCCTACAGTGCAATGAAAAATTGAGTGGTTTGCGGTACAATAGCCGCAGTCTAAAGACTACGTTTTTTCTCTCAGTTATATATCCTACAGTGCAGTGAAAAATTCTGCCGTGTGCTGCACACTAGCCGGAGTCTAGAAAATATATGTTTTTTCTCTCAGTTATATATCCTACAGTGCAGTGAAAAATTGTGTGGTGTGCGGTACACTAGCCGCAGTCTAGAGAATACGTTTTTTCTCTCAGATCCATTTAATACAGTCCAGTGAAAAATTCTGTGTTGTGCGGTACACTAGCAGCAGTCTAAAGAATACGTTTTTTCTCTCAGATACATTTAATACAGTCCAGTGAAAAATTCTGTGTCGTGCGGTACACTAGCAGCAGTCTAGAGAATAATTTTTTTCTCTCAGTTCCATTTAATACAGTCCAGTGAAAAATTCTGTGTTGTGCGGTACACTAGCAGCAGTCTAAAGAATACGTTTTTTCTCTCAGATCCATTTAATACAGTCCAGTGAAAAATTCTGTGTTGTGCGGTACACTAGCAGCAGTCTAGAGAATACGTTTTTTCTCTCAAATCCATTTAATACAGTCCAGTGAAAAATTCTGTGTTGTGCGGTACACTAGCAGCAGTCTACAGAATACGTTTTTTCTCTCAGATACATTTAATACAGTCCAGTGAAAAATTGTGTGGTGTGTGGTACACTAACCACAGTCTAGAGAATACGTTTTTGGCCTCAGACATTAATTCTACAGTTTAGTGATTACACAAAATGTTGAACCCAAGGGCTAAGGGTCGAGGACCAGGACATGGGCGTCCAAATGATGTAGGGGGGCAGAGGCCATGGTCCTGGGCAGGGTGACACAGTACCTACTGATGAGAGAGCAGTGGAACGCCGCAGAGTTTCGCTCCCTAGCTTCATCTCGCAACTTACAGGGTCACGTGGTACAGCACTATTGAAACCACAACAGTGCCAACAGGTGATGACGTGTCCAGTAATTTTATGGATAATGTGTCCAGTAATTTATCCACCACCCAGTCTTCCACGCAGTCCACCCATGCTAGCCAAGGGAGTAGACCTCTGGATCCTCCAGCTCAACCTCCTTCCCCCCAGCCTGGCCCCCCCATGGAAAATATGGATTCAGATCCGGCATACTCCCAGGAACTCTTTTCAGGACCCTTCCCACAGTCACAAACCACTGCTCAGCAGCAACCGGAGCAGTTCCTCTGTCCCGATGACCAGAATTTCAAACTTTCGCAGTCTGTGGGTGATGAGAGTGTGGACTTAGTGCAAGTAGTGTGTCAAGAGGTGTTGGATGATGATGATGATGAGACACGGTTGTCAGACAGTGACGTTGTTGTCAGGGCAGTAAGTCCAAGGGGGAGCAGAGTGAGGAATCGGAGGAAGAGCTGGTGGATGATGAGATGACTGACCAGAGCTGGGTTGGTAAGCCTAGTCAAGACAGTGCTTCTGAGGGGGAGGCAAGTGCAGCACCAGAACAGGTTGGAAGAGGCAGTGGGGTGGCCAGAGGGAGAAGCAGGGCCAGAGCAAGTAGATCAGCAACTGTTTCATGGAGCGAAGCTCCCGTGCCGTGGCCTAGGTGTTCGCAAGTCTGGAGGTTCTTTAAAGAAAGTGAGGATGACCGACGGACTGTGATGTGCAACTTGTGCCACACCAGGATCAGCAGGGGAGCCACTACTACCAGCCTAACCACTACCAGCATGCGCAGGCATATGAGTGCTAAACACACAACTCAATGGAACCAAGGCTGTTCACCTCCTGCGGGTCACAACACTGCTCCTTCCCCTGTGTCACATGCTGGCTTTGCGAGTCAACCCCCCGCCCAGGACCCCGGCACGAGCGCCTCCCACCCTACAACCACCCGTTCACCTCCACGATCCTCCACACCCTACACCAATGTGTCCCAGTGCAGCCTTCAGCTGTGTTTGCATCAGACATTGGAGCGCAAGCGCAAACGCAAATACAATTTAACCCACCCACATGCACAAGCCCTAAACGTCCACATTTTCAAACTGCTGAGCCTGGAGATGCTGCCCTATAGACTGGTAGAGACTGAGGCTTTCCGCAACCTGATGGCGGTGGCTGTCCCTCGGTACTTAGTCCCCAGCCGCCACTATTTTTCCCGATGTGCCGTCCCAGCCCTACACCAGCACGTGTCAGAGAACATCATCCGTGCCCTGACCAACGCGGTTACTGAGAAGGTCCACCTAATCACGGACACGTGGACAAGTGCTGGCAGGCAGGGACACTATATCTCCCTGACGGCACATTGGGTTAACTTGGTGGAGGCTTGGACCGAGTCTGACCCTGGGGCTGCTCATGTACTGCCCACACTGAGGATTGCGGGGCCTACCACGGTTTCTCTGACTTATTATGCCTCTTCCTCCAACCTCTCCCTCCTCCTCCTCCTCTCAAATACAATCTGTGAACACGGTGCCTTCAGTCGGTAGCTCTAGCCGCAGCAGCACTGCCGTGGGTAAGCGCCAACAGGCGGTGCTGAAACTGCTGAGCTTAGGTGACAAGAGGCACACCGCCCAAGAGCTGTTACAGAGCATCACGGCGCAGACCGATCTTTGGCTGGCGCCGCTGAAACTCAAACCAGGCATGGTTGTGTGTGACAACGGGCGTAACCTGGTGGCGGCTCTGCAACTCGGCAGACTCACACATGTGCCATTATACACCAATACTATTTCCCAAAGTAACAACAACCCATATAAACACTGCATATAA
>ONZH01012345.1:0-30726 GCA_900303285.1 Rhinella marina
TTCATAGTTTTGATGCCTTCAGTGTGAATCTACAATTATCATAGTCATGAAAATACAGAAAACTCTGAATGAGAAGGTGTGTCCAAACTTTTGGTCTGTACTTTATATATATACACACACACATACACATATATACACACACAAAGTCATGTTAAGGCTACTTTCACACTAGCGTTTTTAAATTCCGGTATTGAGTTCCGTCATAGGGGCTCAATACCAGAAAAAAACGCTTCAGTTTTGTCCCCATTCATTGTCAATGGGGACAAAACTGAACTGAAGACAACGGAGGCTCCTGAAAGCATTCCGTTCCGTCTTCAGACCGGAGAACAAACCGCACCATGCTGCGGTTTGCTCTCCGGTCCAGGCATCCGCACCAAGACGGATTCGGAATGACCCCCAATGCAAGTCAATGGGGACGGATCCGTTTGGTGTGGACACACCAGTAATCCGGATCTGTCCTCCATTGACTTGCAATGGGGGGTCATTCCGGATCCGGCTACAGAGATAGATACACACATACACACATACATACTCACATACTTCAGGGACGCCGGCAGCATGTCTTCACGCGCCTCCTGCACGCAGCTATGACGTTTCCCCACTGCGCCCAGCAGAAGGCGCTGTGGGGAATCGTCATCACTGCACGCAGGAGGCGCGTGAAGACGTTCTGCCGGCGTCCCTGGCTGGAGTATGTAAGTATGTATGTATGTATGTATGTTTGTCTGTGTCTTGTTCCAATGTGTGTGTCAACATGTGTGGGGCCGGAGCGCTGCTCCGGCTCCACACATGTATCAGCGGCAGTACGGATCCGTCAGCACCCTTTAGGTGCCGGATCCGTGCTGCCGCTAGTGTGAAAGTAGCCTAAGTCTCCTTATCGTCCTTCAGGCAGCACAACACAATGGGTTAATGTTTCCCTCCTCCCGTCTAGGACAGAAGAAAATGATTAGTAAATCAGACTAATTAACCCCCCTATAAAGGAGTGCACACCCACAGGATAGATGTGTTTTTTCTTCTGTCTAGGACAAGGAAGCTCACACATACAGAGGCTCCTGCTGCTGTGAAGGCCAGTATGGTTGTCAAGCCTGACATTATATAACTGGAAGTGTCTCCAGACTATACCATGAATGCCATAAGAATGTCCGGTGTGGACCAACTGCTGACATGTCTGATCTGGAAATAGTGTCCAGTATTGTATGTAGGTTATAGAGCTGGAGGTGTCTCCTGATCTAACCTCTAATATGTCTGATCTGGAAGTAGTGTCCAGTATTGTATGTAGGTTATAGAGCTGGAGGTGTCTCCTGATCTAACCACTAATATGTCTGATCTGGGAGTAGTGTCCAGTATTGTATGCAGGTTATAGAGCTGGAGGTGTCTCCTGATCTAACCACTAATATGTCTGATCTGGAAGTAGTGTCCAGTATTGTATACAGGTTATAGAGCTGGAGGTGTCTCCTGATCTAACCTCTAATATGTCTGATCTGGAAGTAGTGTCCAGTATTGTATACAGGTTATAGAGCTGGAGGTGTCTCCTGATCTAACCTCTAACATGTCTGATCTGGGAGTAGTGTCCAGTATTGTATGTAGGTTATAGAGCTGGAGGTGTCTCCTGATCTAACCTCTAACATGTCTGATCTGGAAGTAGTGTCCAGTATTGTATGTAGGTTATAGAGCTGGAGGTGTCTCCTGATCTAACCTCTAACATGTCTGATCTGGGAGTAGTGTCCAGTATTGTATGTAGGTTATAGAGCTTGAGGCGTCTCCTGATCTAACCTCTAACATGTCTGATCTGGAAGTAGTGTCCAGTATTGTATGTAGGTTATAGAGCTGGAGGTGTCTCCTGATCTAACCTCTAACATGTCTGATCTGGGAGTAGTGTCCAGTATTGTATGTAGGTTATAGAGCTGGAGGTGTCTCCTGATCTAACCTCTAACATGTCTGATCTGGAAGTAGTGTCCAGTATTGTATGTAGGTTATAGAGCTGGAGGTGTCTCCTGATCTAACCTCTAACATGTCTGATATGGAAGTAGTGTCCAGTATTGTATACAGGTTATAGAGCTGGAGGTGTCTCCTGATCTAACCTCTAACATGTCTGATCTGGAAGTAGTGTCCAGTATTGTATACAGGTTATAGAGCTGGAGGTGTCTCCTGATCTAACCTCTAATATGTCTGATCTGGGAGTAGTGTCCAGTATTGTATACAGGTTATAGAGCTGGAGGTGTCTCCTGATCTAACCTCTAACATGTCTGATCTGGAAGTAGTGTCCAGTATTGTATACAGGTTATAGAGCTGGAGGTGTCTCCTGATCTAACCTCTAATATGTCTGATCTGGGAGTAGTGTCCAGTATTGTATACAGGTTATAGAGCTGGAGGTGTCTCCTGGTCTAACCGCTAACATGTCTGATCTGGAAGTAGTGTCCAGTATTGTATGCAGGTTATAGAGCTGGAGGTGTCTCCTGATCTAACCTCTAACATGTCTGATCTGGAAGTAGTGTCCAGTATTGTATGTAGGTTATAGAGCTTGAGGCGTCTCCTGATCTAACCTCTAACATGTCTGATCTGGGAGTAGTGTCCAGTATTGTATACAGGTTATAGAGCTGGAGGTGTCTCCTGATCTAACCTCTAATATGTCTGATCTGGAAGTAGTGTCCAGTATTGTATGTAGGTTATAGAGCTGGAGGTGTCTCCTGATCTAACCTCTAACATGTCTGATCTGGAAGTAGTGTCCAGTATTGTATACAGGTTATAGAGCTGGAGGTGTCTCCTGATCTAACCGCTAACATGTCTGATCTGGAAGTAGTGTCCAGTATTGTATGTAGGTTATAGAGCTGGAGGTGTCTCCTGATCTAACCACTAATATGTCTGATCTGGGAGTAGTGTCCAGTATTGTATGCAGGTTATAGAGCTGGAGGTGTCTCCTGATCTAACCACTAATATGTCTGATCTGGAAGTAGTGTCCAGTATTGTATGTAGGTTATAGAGCTGGAGGTGTCTCCTGATCTAACCTCTAATATGTCTGATCTGGAAGTAGTGTCCAGTATTGTATGTAGGTTATAGAGCTGGAGGTGTCTCCTGATCTAACCACTAATATGTCTGATCTGGAAGTAGTGTCCAGTATTGTATGTAGGTTATAGAGCTGGAGGTGTCTCCTGATCTAACCTCTAACATGTCTGATCTGGAAGTAGTGTCCAGTATTGTATGTAGGTTATAGAGCTGGAGGTGTCTCCTGATCTAACCACTAATATGTCTGATCTGGGAGTAGTGTCCAGTATTGTATGCAGGTTATAGAGCTGGAGGTGTCTCCTGATCTAACCACTAATATGTCTGATCTGGAAGTAGTGTCCAGTATTGTATGTAGGTTATAGAGCTGGAGGTGTCTCCTGATCTAACCACTAATATGTCTGATCTGGAAGTAGTGTCCAGTATTGTATACAGGTTATAGAGCTGGAGGTGTCTCCTGATCTAACCTCTAACATGTCTGATCTGGGAGTAGTGTCCAGTATTGTATGTAGGTTATAGAGCTGGAGGTGTCTCCTGATCTAACCTCTAACATGTCTGATCTGGAAGTAGTGTCCAGTATTGTATGTAGGTTATAGAGCTGGAGGTGTCTCCTGATCTAACCTCTAACATGTCTGATCTGGAAGTAGTGTCCAGTATTGTATGTAGGTTATAGAGCTGGAGGTGTCTCCTGATCTAACCTCTAATATGTCTGATCTGGAAGTAGTGTCCAGTATTGTACGTAGTTATAGAGCTGGAGGTGTCTCCTGATCTAACCTCTAATATGTCTGATCTGGGAGTAGTGTCCAGTATTGTATGTAGGTTATAGAGCTGGAGGTGTCTCCTGATCTAACCTCTAACATGTCTGATCTGGAAGTAGTGTCCAGTATTGTATGTAGGTTATAGAGCTGGAGGTGTCTCCTGATCTAACCACTAATATGTCTGATCTGGAAGTAGTGTCCAGTATTGTATACAGGTTATAGAGCTGGAGGTGTCTCCTGATCTAACCTCTAACATGTCTGATCTGGAAGTAGTGTCCAGTATTGTATGTAGGTTATAGAGCTGGAGGTGTCTCCTGATCTAACCTCTAACATGTCTGATCTGGAAGTAGTGTCCAGTATTGTATGTAGGTTATAGAGCTGGAGGTGTCTCCTGATCTAACCTCTAACATGTCTGATCTGGAGTAGTGTCCAGTATTGTATGTAGGTTATAGAGCTGGAGGTGTCTCCTGATCTAACCACTAATATGTCTGATCTGGAAGTAGTGTCCAGTATTGTATGTAGGTTATAGAGCTGGAGGTGTCTCCTGATCTAACCTCTAACATGTCTGATCTGGAAGTAGTGTCCAGTATTGTATGTAGGTTATAGAGCTGGAGGTGTCTCCAGGAATTAACTGCATTTATACCATTCTGGAAGTGGTTTCCAGATTTAATTTTCCCATCGGGTGTTCCATGGGATGATTGGGCTGAGATCTATCATGGAGTGTCCTGGTAAGTTCTCATATGCAGCGGAGGTTCCTGCAAACTACTAATGTATTCAGGGTGAGTCCCTGTTAGAAGTGCAAGCACTGTTGTTATCTTCATACCTGCAGCAGTGTCTCCATCTCAGAAGCCATTTTATTATGTTTTTTTTTCTGTGCTATCAGTGTCATTTTTAGCTCTGCTACATCTGTGATCTGTATGGTATGAGATTTACTGCAGCAGCGTAATCACAGCAGCTTAAGGATCCTGTGTCCTGGAGCGGCTCTTTTGTGACTGTATGTGTGAGTGGAACGATATGTTACAAATACAGAACTCTGCAGAGTAATCCATGAATCTTGAAGATGTCTGCACCAACTGTGGACAATATAGGTAATGTCTGCACCAATTGTGGGGTGCAGAGGTTGTGGAAGGATTTATTTCTCAGCGCCACCAGCCACTCTGTGGTCTACTACTTCATATGGGACCGCCAGCCACTCTGTGGTCTACTACTTCATATGCTGCTGCGAGCCACTCTGTGGTCTACTACTTCATATGCGGCCGCCAGCCACTCTGTGGTCTACTACTTCATATGCGGCCGCCAGCCACTCTGTGGTCTACTACTTCGTATGCGGCCGCCAGCCACTCTGTGGTCTACTACTTCGTATGCGGCCGCCAGCCACTCTGTGGTCTACTACTTTGTATGCGGCCGCCAGCCACTCTGTGGTCTACTACTTCGTATGCGGCCGCCAGCCACTCTGTGGTCTACTACTTCGTATGCGGCCGCCAGCCACTCTGTGGTCTACTACTTCGTATGCGGCCGCCAGCCACTCTGTGGTCTACTACTTCATATGCGGCCGCCAGCCACTCTGTGGTCTACTACTTCGTATGCGGCCGCCAGCCACTCTGTGGTCTACTACTTCGTATGCGGCCGCCAGCCACTCTGTGGTCTACTACTTCGTATGCGGCCGCCAGCCACTCTGTGGTCTACTACTTCGTATGCGGCCGCCAGCCACTCTGTGGTCTACTACTTCGTATGCGGCCGCCAGCCACTCTGTGGTCTACTACTTCGTATGCGGCCGCCAGCCACTCTGTGGTCTACTACTTCGTATGCGGCCGCCAGCCACTCTGTGGTCTACTACTTCGTATGCGGCCGCCAGCCACTCTGTGGTCTACTACTTCATATGCGGCCGCCAGCCACTCTGTGGTCTACTACTTCATATGCGGCCGCCAGCCACTCTGTGGTCTACTACTTCATATGCGGCCAGCAGCCACTCTGTGGTCTACTACTTCATATGGGGCCGCCAGCCACTCTGTGGTCTACTACTTCATATGCGGCCGCCAGCCACTCTGTGGTCTACTACTTCATATGCGGCCGCCAGCCACTCTGTGGTCTACTACTTCATATGCGGCCGCCAGCCACTCTGTGGTCTACTACTTCATATGCGGCCAGCAGCCACTCTGTGGTCTACTAGAGTTTGTCCGCAATATGGAGTGGTGGGACTACATTCTTCCGTGAATTAGGTACAGAGGTGGTCATCACCTGTGTCTTTTGGTGTCTCGGTTCAATTTATTAATGTGTCCGCTTTAATCTACAATTACGTGACGTTCGGTAAAAATTTTTTCGTGTGTATGGGCCCTATTGTACCTCCTACTCATGTGGTTCCCTTGGACACTCTATGCATACGGACATTCTGTTAGCGCTATTTTTTCCTCGTTAAAATCACTTCTAATGTTGTTACAGAGGGTTTTTTCCCACAATACTCCTCTTAGGCTAGTTTTCATATTGTCATTTTTTCATTCCAAGACCTCCTAGAGGGATGGATAGAAGAGTATTTCTATGTTTCAGGCTCTCCAAGCACTAGACTGGAACAGAGAGACATCATAATTTAGTATTTCGTCAGTCTCCTGGATAGAATCTTGTATCTAGGTTACTATCTTAGTGGAAATTGCCCCCACGGCAAATAATTCGACCTTTCATGAGCCTTATATGATGGTTCTTTCATATCTTAATAGTAAGATCTTGACCTCTATCCCAGGGAATTCTGGGTGTTTTCAAGAGGGTTTGCACCGCCAGGACCAATGGTATGATGGAGGTTAGACCTGACATGTCTAATCATTTACCTTCTCGGAAGAAGTTTATGATTGATTTGCTCAATATGCACCAGCAGGTCGTTTTTATGGCCTAGATTCCATATTGACTTATATCACATTACTGCTCCCCATCTCAGGCTCTCAGTGCCGGCTCTCACCAGATTTTTCATCGCCTGGTGTTCTTACTAAAGTTGTGGCACTAACTCAGTCCTTAGATTCCAGGTAGACTCTAGGAGCTGGTTGCTTAGCTCTCAGTGGAGCAGATCCAGAAATAGAGGTGTATGTGATGCTTAAGGTCCCATCACCAAGGGCCAGTGGAGTAACTGGGAATAACGGGAGCAGGCCAGGCAGCCTATTGCCCACAGTAATATTTTAATAGGGCTCCCCCAGCATCTCCTGTACATCCGCCACTCCTGTCAAGATTGCTATCAGAGCAGCCCAGAAGCCTCTCGGTCCACAAATGTATACTTCCCTGACCTCTTCGATAGAAGCTCTGGCTATTATTCTACATTGCTAACCAGCTTTGTCTCAGGAAGAGCCAAGGTTTATCAAGCCGGGGTCATCTTGTGGTAGTCAAGTCGGACTCTTGAGAAATCCTGTTGGATGGCTTTGTCCGGAGTATACTGAACAAGTTGTTGTTTCTGGCTGTTCCAATAACACTGGTCGGGAAGTACTCTTCCCCGTTCAAGGTATTCTGAGGGTTCAGGAGGAGCGGTTAAGTAGGTCTCAGTTAAAGTCTCAGCAACTGTATCTTTATCACATCATATGTAGATGGGGTATCCTATTTAGAGGCAATGGGGTCAGTCTCCAATACTAAGCTCAATATTTCTGCTCCTGGATCAGGTGGATCCATCAGAAGAATAGATGGCAGGAATTGTTCAATCAAATTTTCCTCTATTCCCCTCATATCCTGAGTGTTCAGGGAAGTGGGATGTGAGTTCGGCCGTAGCCATGGTGCTCATCTAGCCAGGAGGGCTTGATCCCTCACTGGTACAATTCGCCAGAGGAAATTATTGAACATACAGTCCAGCCAGTTCTTCTCGATCAATCAGGCCTACAGCTTCCGCACCAAACATGCTCAGTTCTCAGCCTAGAATTTTTGGTTCAGGACTGAGGTGGTGGAGGAAAACTTTGCTTCCTTTTCCACTTTAGGTTGTATTTCAGGGCTGCCACTTATGCCTTTGTGCATTCATGATTTTCTTCAATTTAAATTAATTGTTACAGAGGACCTTTCAAGGTTTTATCTTTAAGTAACTAAATACCTTTAATGGCAGGGCACCCCCCGCTGATGCTGGCACCCGGTCCGGTTTTTGAAAATAGCGCTCCTGCGCCCCGCTGTGCCCCCTGTATTTCTCCCGCTCAGTATGCTAATACTGAGCATCGGAACAGGGAGGAGGAGACGCCCGGGTTTCTTAATGGGCGTCTCCTTCTCCCTGGCTGTGCCGCGATCCATTAGCATACTGAGCGGGAGAACTACAGGGGGCACAGCGGGGCGCAGGAGCGCTATTTTCAAAAACCGGACCGGGTGCCAGCATCAGTGGGGGGTGCCCTGCCATTAAAGGTATTTAGTTACTTAAAGATAAAACCATGAAAGGGCCTCTTTAAGCCTCCAATTCCAGCCTGGAATCAGGTTGTTCTTTACACCCTGGTTAAACCTCTTACAGAAGCTCCTCTAAGGTTCGTATTTGGGAGGTTTATTTCTGTTGGCAATTTCATCAGCCAAGAAGATGTTAGAATTACAAGGGCCATATCTCAAAGTTCATCAAGAAGACTCTCCTTTAAGGTTGTTGCTCTAGATCCTTCTAGATCTCTCATCTAACATGAATGTACGTTAAGAAATTCATCTTTCAGATTCCTCATTCAGCTGATCAAGACAAGCTTCATCTACTGATCATTGGAGATCCAGGGTCCTCTAGGTCGGCTGACCAACAGCTTAAAATAATTAAGTTGAGGTATCGGGTACTTGCAATTCAGCCTTTGACAAACAAGTGATTATTAGGCTGCATTTTGGACCCCCCCCCCCCGGCTTATTACTGCTTATCAATTCCCATTGTATTGTGCTGACTGAAGGACGATAAGTAGAGATGAAAATTTGCTTACCGAAATTTTTTCTTTCCTTTAGTCCAAAGGCAGCAGAAGTATCCCTCCCTGTAAAAGTTATTGCTTGATAAAAAAAAACACATCTATCTTGTGGGTGTGCACTCCTTTATAGGGGGGTTAATTAGTCTGATTTACTAATCATTTTCTTCTGTCCTAGACGGGAGGAGGGAAACATTAACCCATTGTGTTGTGCTGCCTTTGGACTAAAGGAAAGAAAAATTTTAGTAAACAAATTTTCATCTATTTTTCCCCAAACTTCTGATCTCACGAAAACAGTTGAAATCTTTCCCTCCAGACCACACTTCCGCCATCTCATCTTCCTGGCTACAATATGCCTATTTGCCATTCTCACGGCTCCAAGAACATCTTGGTTATTGGTCACCATGATACGTCACTGACCACATTGGTGACTGATCTTCATAGTCATACAGGATCTTCCCATTATAGATTTAACTTCTCTATGTCAGAGTTGGGAAATAATATAATAAAAAGAGGATAGAAATCTAGAAAATTTTACCTCTCCTCTCAATAGGGAGATGATTTCCAAGGTGAAGTCTAATATTCTTCTGGTGATCTCCATCCTGTCTTTGTCCATCTTTGGAGGAGAACACTGGATGAAGTGGAGGTTTCTAGTGCTGCCGGGGCCTTTATGAGAACAGGGAGAAGCTGGAAATCATCCAGGGCACAAAAGCATATAGGAGATCCGGAGCCACCGCTACACATGAAGATGGAAAGTCCCAGGTTCTCAGATCCTCCAGCACTTGGATTAAACCCTTAAAGATGAATTACGGATATACCATAAACGTGTGCCACGATATACATCAAGACAATCTATTGCAATTGTCAAACATCCCCAAGATATTGCTAATGCAGCTCGCCTGTACGACACAGCTGGACCCCAGACTAATCTGCAAGGATCTAAGCTGGGTTCAGTTTAACCACTTAGGTTGGATTTAGACAGCCCAATGTTCCTACAAACGCCCGTTCCTGATAATTGTCCTGTGTACAGGTGTCGCAGATCATGAAATGATCATTTGTTCCTGGGCAGCAGACTGTGTGGTCATGAGCAATAATTATGTATGGGAAGGCACAACAGCAGTAGTCACCGCTCGTCCTCATACTGTGGAGGTGAACGCTGCACATAAATGAAGTGCTTCACCTCCACTTAAAGAGCAGTCGTCTGTGGGGAAAGATCGCTTCCACCCCAACAATTGGCCTCTGCTCGTCACATCTAAATCCACCTTTAGACGTCACGGTTGCTATTGACTGCAACATCTAAGTGACTGACAGAGAAAGCGGCCGCCATCCAGAGAGTGGTAATGACCTGACAGGCTGCAATGCATGGGAATAGCTGCTGCACCAGGAGGCGGGCACTAAGTGTTAGCTCCTCCCACCAGATATGCCCCTCCTACAGAGACAAGCTTAACCAACACCACTTAACCCTTTCATGACCGGGTGATTTTCCATTTTAGTTTTTTACTCCCAACCCTCCCAAAGCCGTAACTTTTTTACTTTTATCTATGCCCTCTCTAATGGCTGTATGCCCTCTCTATTTACAGTTGTATATAATGTTGTGGGGAGCGGGAAAAAATTATAAATGGGGTGAAATTGGAAAGAAAACATTCCGCAACAGTTTTATGGGTTTAGTTTTTATGGCGTTCCCTATACCATAAAACTGACCAGTTACTTTCACCGTCAGTATGAATTCGGCAATACCACATATGTCTATTTTTTATTGTATTGTATTTTTGTAACTTAAAAAAAGATACATTTTTTCTTTTAGTCTCCATATTCTGACCCATAACTTTTTGGTATTTATGTGGGCGGAGCTGTGTTTAGACTACATTTTTGCAGTGCAATCAGTGACACCATTTTGGGGTGTGTATGACTTTTTCATCATTTTTTTTTATCTTCCATTTTGACTTTTTCCCCCCCCCCCCCGTTTTCCTCATCGGATTACATTTTTTATCTTTTAATAGTACGGGCATTTTTGCACCCCGGGATACCTATTATCTTTTATGTTTTTATTTTACGTTTTGGGGAAGGGGGTGAATTTTTATATATTGTTTTAATTTCTAAAAACTTTTTTTTTTTTTTACACTTTTTTTTAAAGTTCCCTTAGAGCAATAACAAACAACCAATGGGTTTCTTTCTCATGGACCCCAATGCGTTGGAGTCCGAGGATTTTACTTTATTTCTATGGAGCTGCAGGCAGGGGTTTCAGGAGCGCAGGGACTGATGTGAACAGGCTCCGGCTCCCCCGATCCCTGTTTGAGTGTCGGTCCTTCGCCAGATCCTTCAGAATCAAGAAAGGAGCAACTCCTGTTTTTAAAGCTAAAAACAAACATTATAGCTAAGGACAACTAAGGGAGACCCCTACTGCTGGGGGACAATATGGGGCCACTATGGGGGATATTATTACTGCGGGAGCCACTATGGGAGACATTATTACTGCGGGGGCCACTATGTGGGGGCATTATTACTGCGAGGGCCACTATGTGGGGGCATTATTACTGCTGGGGGTCACTATGGGGCACAATATGGGGCCACTATGGGGGATATTATTACTGCGGGAGCCACTATGGGAGACATTAAAGTAGAAAAAATGTTTATTCTCTGACCTGTTCGAAAAGTGCATGACGTAATCTGTAGTGAATGTCATCTTCTTATCAGAGAATGTAATTGTGAGTAATAACCTCTCTTCTTATTGTAGCTGGGTCATGTGACCAACTCCCTGACCTCCAACTGACCCAGGACAGCAAGCCAGTTACTGCTCTATTCATTCCTATGAGACTGAAAGTGAGGCTCCCATAGGAATGCATAGAGAATTAGACATAAGATTCTGTGTAAGTTGGTGAGTCTGATTGCTGGTCACATGACAGATGAGAAACATCAGGGAGCTATAACTCAAAAATTCAGCCACTGGTAAGAAAATGACATTCACTACAGATTACATCATGTACATTTCTAGCAGGACATGGAATAACATTTTTTGCGGGAGTTCTTCTTTAATGTGGGTGACACTATGGGGGACATTATTACTGCGGGGGCTACTATGTGGGGGCATTATTACTGCGGGGGCTACTATGTGGGGGCATTATTACGGCTGGGGGCCACTATGGGAGACATTATTACTGCTGGGGGCCACTATGGGAGACATTATTACTGCGGGGGCCACTATGGGGGATATGATTACTGAGGGGGCCACTATGGGGGATATGATTACTGCTGGGGGCCACTATGGGGGATATGATTACAGCGGGGGCCACTATGGGGGATATGATTACTGCAGGGGCCATTATGGGGGATATGATTACTGCGGGGGCCACTATGGGAAATATGATTACTGCAGGGGCCACTATGGGGGGATATGATTACTGCAGGAGCCACTATGGGGGACATTATTACTGTTGGGAGCCATTATGGGGGCATTATTACTTCCGGCAGCATCCATGGGGGCGTTATTACTGCTAGCAGCCATTATGGGGGCATTATTACTTCTGGGGCTACTATGGGGGGCATTATTACTGCTGGGGGCCATTATGGAGGGCGTTATTACTGCTGGGTCCTCCTATGGGGGCATTATTACTGCTGGCAGCCATTATGGGGGCATTATTACTGCTCACAGCCATTATGGGGGGCATTATTACTGCTGGGGCCATCATGGTGGGCATTATTACTGTTGGGGGCCATTATCGGGGGCATTACTTCTGGGGGGCATTATTACTGCTGGAAGCCATTATGGAGGGCGTTATTACTGCTGGGAGCCACTTTGGGGGGCATTATTACTGCTGGCAGCCATTATGGGGGCATTACTACTGCTGGCAGCCATTATGGGGGCATTATTACTGCTGGCAGCCATTATGGGGGCGTTATTACTGCTGGCAGCCATTATGGAGGCATTATTACTGCTGGCAGCCATTATGGGGGCGTTATTACTGCTGGCAGCCATTATGGGGGGGGGGCATTATTACTGCTGGGGGCTACTATGGGGGGGGGGAATTATTACTTCTGGGGGCTACTATGGGGGGCATTATTACTGCTGACAGCCATTATGGGGGCGTTATTACTGCTGGCAGCAATTATGGGGGGGGGGGTCATTATTACTGCTGGGGGTCATTATGGGAGCATTATTACTGCTGGCAGCCATTATGGGGGCGTTATTACTGCTGGCAGCCATTATGGGGGCATTATTACTGCTGGCAGCCATTATGGAGGCATTATTACTGCTGGCAGCCATTATGGGGGGCATTATTACTGCTGGCAGCCATTATGGGGGGCATTATTACTGCTGGCAGCCATTATGGGGGCGTTATTACTGCTGGCAGCCATTATGAAGGCGTTATTACTGCTGGCAGCCATTATGGGGGCGTTATTACTGCTGGCAGCCATTATGGGGGGCGTTATTACTGCTGGCAGCCATTATGGGGGGGGGCATTATTACTGCTGGCAGCCATTATGGGGGGGGGCATTATTACTTCTGGGGGCTACTATGGGGGGCATTATTACTGCTGGCAGCCATTAGGGGGCGCATTATTACTGCTGGCAGCCATTATGGAGGGCATTATTACTGCTGGCAGCCATTAGGGGGCGCATTATTACTGCTGGCAGCCATTAGGGGAGCATTATTACTGCTGGCAGCCATTATGGAGGGCATTATTACTGCTGGCGGCCATTATTACTGCTGGCAGCCATTAGGGGGCGCATTATTACTGCTGGCAGCCATTATGGGAGCATTATTACTGCTGGCGGCCATTACGGGGGGCATTATTACTGCTGGCAGCCATTACGGGGGGCATTATTACTGTTGGCAGCCATTATGGGGGCATTATTACTGCTGGCAGCCATTATGGGGGGCATTATTACTGCTGGCAGCCATTATGGGGGGGGGACATTATTACTTCTGGGTGCTACTATGGGGGGCATTATTACTGCTGGCAGCCATTATGGGGTCATTATTACTGCTGGCAGCCATTATGGGGGAATTATTACTGCTGGCAGCCATTATGGGGGGGGCATTATTACTGCTGGCAGCCATTATGGGGGGGGGGGGCATTATTACTTCTGGGGGCTACTATGGGGGGCATTATTACTGCAGGCAGCCATTATGGGGTCATTATTACTGCTGGCAGCCATTAAGGGGGGCATTATGTATATTCCAGGGGTTGGGATTTTATTATAAAGAGCCAGTGAAATTCATTCATATGTAAAGGTCACTGAAAAACGGACAGAAATTTATTGAAAAGTGGTTATGAAAACCTGACATTTTGCCCGGTTTTGTTGGCGTATTTTTCATGTGCTTCTAGCCTTAACCTTTAATTATTTTTATGTATTACTCTCAGTAGCTGACAAGGCTTTTATAATGCAGCGGGATACTAGGGTTAGGTCTGTGACAAAGCCTAATACCCATATGGTTGCCGCAGTCCTATTGCCATGGCAACGCATTGGCGCCCTGCGCTGTGTTCGTCAGGGCCAATGACAAAAAAAGAGCCTCTGTGTAACTTCCTCCTTAAAACCAAAGAGAGATTTATCATGAGTGGCGGTTTCTGTGCCAGCTTTGATATCCCCTACGCAGCCGGAGGATGCGCTGAGCGCAAGGCATGCGGCTCTTTATGAATTACGCGCCTCTTCCTGCAGTCTGTGCGGACATGACACTTTTTAGCGCCACTTTTCAGAGACAATGATAAATCTCCCCCCAAGATCATCCGGTTGTAAAAAGACAAATTTATAGAATTAATTTCCCAGCCCTAGAACCAGACAAGAAGCGGGAACTGAAGTGGGTAAGGTCAAATCTGGGTGGGGACTGGGCCCCTGATGAGCAGAGAAAAAGACTTTACAATAGGTATAAAAGAGGATAATTACACACACGGTAATTGGATTCTCCATATGCCTCCATAGCGCCACCAGCAGGAGGTTACCCCACATCCCAGCGTGGAGACCAAGCGTTTACCTGCCCCAGTTAGTACCAAAGCACAAAACATTTGCTCAAAAATAACATTTCCAAGTAAATCCAGGAAAGAACATGGCGGGAATCAAGAGGGTCGTTGTGGAGGCTAAACGGAAAATCCAATTAGCGGTAAGTGTAATTATGAACTTTTCTCATACGTCTCCCCAACGGCATCAACAGGAGGATTAAATCAGGGTGGTGCAGCAGCAGAAAAGACCTCCCATCCTAACGATTAGTCCCTATTTGATGAGACATCTAATTTGTAGTTGCTGAAGAAGGCCGGACTAGGACAAGTTACAGCACGACATATCTGGGCCAAGGATGCCGATGCTCCCTCAGCCCGAGAAGCAGGGACTGCCCCGGCTGAATGGGCTTTTTATAATATATCCAATGGGTACGGTTTCTTTACTTGCTGCATGTCCCTTATTCTGTCCTAAGTATTGGACCAGCAGACAATCTGATCTTCCTTTGGTGAGTTGTAGGTAAGACATCTACGGACATCCAAGTTGTGGTATTTAGCTTACTTGTCTGCAGTGGCCTTTGGGCAGAAGGCAGGTAACAATCTCCTTGACAACGACATTTAGAATAAAACTTCTTGCAGGAGAAGGATTGGATCTGTCCCATCTCTTAGTGACCTGTCCCATCTCTTAGTGACCTGTCCCATCTCTTAGTGACCTGTCCCATCTCTTAGTGACCTGTCCCATCTCTTAGTGACCTGTCCCATCTCTTAGTGATCTGTCCCATCTCTTAGTGATCTGTCCCATCTCTTAGTGATCTGTCCCATCTCTTAGTGACCTGTCCCATCTCTTAGTGACCTGTCCCATCTCTTAGTGATCTGTCCCATCTCTTAGTGACCTGTCCCATCTCTTAGTGACCTGTCCCATCTCTTAGTGACCTGTCCCATCTCTTAGTGATCTGTCCCATCTCTTAGTGATCTGTCCCATCTCTTAGTGATCTGTCTCATCTCTTAGTGACCTGTCCCATCTCTTAGTGACCTGTCCCATCTCTTAGTGACCTGTCCCATCTCTTAGTGACCTGTCCCATCTCTTAGTGACCTGTCCCATCTCTTAGTGACCTGTCCCATCTCTTAGTGACCTGTCCCATCTCTTAGTGATCTGTCCCATCTCTTAGTGACCTGTCCCATCTCTTAGTGACCTGTCCCATCTCTTAGTGATTGCTATTAAGAAGGCAGTTTTTTAGAGAAAGCGGCCTTAGAGATATTTCTCGGGATGTTCCATGAGTACAAAACAAGATTTAGGTCCCATGGTGGCAGAGCGGAAGGAAGGACGTATCCTACTTGCCCTTTTAACCCCTTCTACCCTGGAGGTTTTTTCGGTTTTGCGGTTTCATTTTGCGCTCCCTGCCTTGATACAGCCATAACGGTTTTATTTTTCTGTTCACATAGCTGTATGAGGGCTTGTTTTTTGCAGGACAAGTTGTACTTTCCAACGCCACCATTTAATATTGCATATGGTGTAGTGGGAAGCAGGAAAAAATTCCAAATCTGGTGAAATTGCAAAAAAAAAAAAAAAAAAACACGCAATTCCGCCACAGTTTTACGTTATTTTTTATTTATGGCATTCAATGTTCATTAGAACTGACCAGTTACTTTCATTCTACTGGTCAGTACGAATCCGGCGATACCTAATATGTATAGTTTTTCTTGCGTTTTGATAGTGATAAAAAATTATTAAGTTGGACTTTTTTTTTGTCATTTCTTGACCCCTATAACTTTTTGGTATTTATGGTTACGGAGCTGAATGGGGGCTCATTTTTTGCGGGGCTATCTGAACTTTTTATTAATACCATTCTGGGGTGTGTAGGACTTTTTGATCGCTTTTTATTTAATTTATTTTTAGAAAAAAAAGCGACAAAATGGCGAATCTAGCACTTTGACACTTTTTTCCGTTTCGCTGTTTTCTGTATGGGAAATAATTTTTTATATTTTTATAATATGGGCATTTTCGCACACGGCGATACCCATAATGTGTATTCTTTACATTTTTTTAATACTTTTATTTTCGGGAAAGGGGGGTGATTTGAACCTTTACTTTTTTTATTTTTTAAAAACTTTATTTTTTACACTTTTTTATAGTCTCCATGGGGAACTATAACTAGCAATCATTTGATTGCTTATATCATAGACCTCAGTGCACTTACATTGGAGTCTATGATGATTTTAGTGCTTTCCTATGGAGCCCTATTACACAGAAGGGTTCCATAGGAAAGCCTATGCAGCAACCTCCTGTCATTGACTATTACAGGGGCTGCTGCATACATACAACGGATCCCCCGATCGCCACAAGGGGGAGCCGGAGTAACACCGGAAGCGTTAGCTTCCGGTATTTTAAGCCCTTGGATGTAGTGGTCAGGATTGACCACGGCATCCAAGGGGTTAAATGTCCACGATCGGCATTACTGTCGGTCACGGACATTAGCCGCGGGTGTCTGCTATTGGGAAAAGCAGGTCACCTGCGGCCATCACACCCACTCTGTGCAGGAGCGAGCGCCATCTTTAAAGTCCCAGCCAGCGTCGTATTAGTATGGTGCTGGTCGGGAAGGGGTTAAAGACTCACCTGATTAAGTCTAAGCATGGCCCAGACCTTTTATAGTGAATGGGGCTGGAGCGGCACAGAGGGCTAGCCTTAGCACGGATCCGGCAGGCTGGTCCCCCTCCCTTAGGCTCTGTCTGCTAAGAGATTGTCTTCTTCTTTCAAATGAATTTCTAATATTCAGTTTAGGTGTTTTTCTGTCCAAGGAAACGTCAAGGCTGCAATCTGAGGCTTCTTGTTCCCGTTTGTTGATATAGGCCACCGTGGCTCTGTTGTCCGAGAGGATTTTCCCATTCTGAAATGGATTTTTGGAAGGACAGCTTTGAGGGTCAATAGTTTTGCTGGTAGCTTTTTATACTCGAGGATTCTTGCTGTAGATCTGGTCCCCAGGTTCCCGGTATCATTTGTTGATCACAATGGGCTCCCCATACAACGCTTGTGTCTGTTGGAATAACAAATTGGTTCATTTGTTGCCATTGTACTCCCCGATTTAGATTCTTCTGATTCAGAGGAAAGGCAACTTCACCAGGGAGAAGTGATTTCTGTCCCAATCCTGTAATAAAACTTTTGTAGGGTCCTTACATTTTACTGCTGGTAGAAAGAGGTCATTAACCCTAGGACCGCCAATACTTTCTGCTGTTGATGAAAAGTAGATAGCTTTTTTATTAGGTTCTGTTTTTTTTGTTCCGGATGAAAACATGTCAAGAGACGAGAATCTAATTCTATTCCCAGAAAAACCTTTTGGTTGCTCGGCAGGAGATCTGACGTCTGAAGGTTCTCCTTGAGGAGATCTTTTGTCTGGGCTGCAATCAGGAAGTCGTCTAGATAGGGAACGAAAACTATTCCTTTCTGAAATAGCAAACTTGAGACGTCTCCTTGGCATTGAGCAGAGGCCAAACGGCAGTAACTGAAACTGTAGGTGAAAGAGATGGAGGGTCACCGTGTACAATCCTCTGTCAGTAGACTGATCCTTGATCTGACAGTCTCCATTTTGACCTTGTTGTAGGATATCTGACTGTTTAGGGACTTTAAATTGATTAGGTCTCGGTAAGATCCACTGTTAGAATCCTTCCCCCCCCCCGGATCAGTACTTCTTTCTGAATGAGTAAGAGAATCTGGGACTCTAAAATGTGTTGTCTGCTACCCTGCAATTTTTTCTTTTATAAAAAACCCTTAAGGCAGAGGCTGATCTACTTTGTATCCTTGTCAAACATCATCCAGGATCCAAGGGGAGGTGGATATGTCTTCCCACGTGAATATGAATCTTTTGAGTCTTGGCGTCATTGGCTGGATTATCTGGCTGACTTCCCTTTCCTTTTTGTGCACTGCCAGTTGGAGGGATTTTCTTTTTGGGTCTGAAAGGATTGGGGTAGGTGGAAATAATGCCACTCAGCTGGAAAGCCTTTTTTCTATCCCCAGGGAATCACACACAACCTGTTTTTAGACGCTGTGTCCCCTGACCACCTGTTCTTCTAGTTGCATTACATAGGGCCACCAATCTGAGAACTTTACTAGGGCTCTTATCCCAGTGGGTAGAATCCACTTCATTAAAGGGATACTTCCTTTTAAACACCTTTGACACCCCAGATCTTTTTTTCGGGTCTCTCCACTCGTGCGATATCTCACACGACTGTTTTTATCTCCCAGACCCTGAAACACCTGATCCGGTATAGAATGGGTCTCTTCTTCAATAGGTTCTCTAATCGTTTTAGTGGCGTCTCAGTCTCTTCTATATAACTGAGTGGTCATCCTGAATGATCGTCACAGACTGTGTCAGATGAAACTTCTCCCTCATGTAGGTCAAACTCTTTATCAGTCTGGATCGAGCGTTACGCTCCGGGAGTAAATGACAGCTTAGCATCAATGGCGGAGCCGAGAGCTTAAATTGTATATTAATGATGGGAATTCCTCTGACAACATGGAAAGCAGTGAGCACACAACCCCACATGACTACAGCTTTTTCTTCACCTCTACCTTATAAACTGTTACCCACAAGTGTTGGATTGAGGTCCGGGGGTTGATCCAGCTCCTCTACTTCATTGTTACTTAACCATTTCTTCCCTAATCTCGACATATATGCTTCGGGTCGTTGTCCTGCTAGAACACTATGTCATCCTTTTCATACCCATAGTACTCCAGTGCATGAAGCAACTCGTCTAGTAGGATACTTACATGTAGCTCAGCATTGAGACCACCATCCATCCTGGTCAAGTATCAAACCCTTTTAGCTGTGGACCCCCCCCCCCCCCCCATATCATCAGGCTTCCTCCACCGGACTTAACAGATCCCTCAATTTCTCGATCCGTCCCTAACCCTAACCCTCCCAACTGTCCCGGATCCAGTGGGACTGTCCCGGATTTCAACGGCTGTCCTGCTGTCCCGGTACGGGGGAGGTATGTCTCGGTCTCTGGCAGTTGCCTGTATGGTGATGAAGCAGAGAGCAGACATCAGCTTGCTGCTTCACCCACTCTCCCTCCAGTCTCCCCCTGCAGGCTCTACGTACCTCCAGGTAGATCTCCACACCTTGTGTCTGAGAGGGGGGCAGTGCCGGCCATCAGTCAGCCTTGGCTCTGACCCCTCCCTTCTGAGAGAGGCACAGCATGGTCATATTACTGGGGGGCACAGCATTACTGGGGAGCACAGCATGGTCATATTACTGGGCAGCACAGCATGGTCATATTACTGGGGGGCACAGCATGGTCATATTACTGGGGGCACAGCATGGTCATATTACTGGGGGGCACAGCATGGTCATATTACTGGGCAGCACAGCATGGTCATATTACTGGGCAGCACAGCATGGTCATATTACTGGGCGGCACAGCATGGTCGTATTACTGGGCGGCACAGCATGGTCATATTACTGGGGGGCACAGCATGGTCATATTACTGGGGGGCACAGCATGGTCATATTACTGGGGAGCACAATGTGGGCATATTACTGGGGGGCACAGCATTACTGGGGGGCACAGCATTACTGGGGGGCACAATATGGGCATATTACTGGGGGCACAGCATTACTGGGGAGCACAATGTGGGCATATTACTGGGGCAACAGCATTACTGGGGAGCACAATGGGCATATTACTGGGGGTACAGCATTACTGGGGAGCACAGCATGGTCATATTACTGGGGCACAGCATTACTGGGGAGCACAATATGGGCATATTACTGGGGGCAACAACATTACTGGGGAGCACAATGTGGGCATATTACTGGGGGCACAATATGGGCATATTACTGGGGGCACAATATTACTGGGGAGCACAATATGGGCATATTACTGGGGCACAGCATTACTGGGGAGCACAATATGGGCATATTACTGGAGGCACAGCATTACTGGGGAGCACAATATGGGGCATATTACTGGGGGCACAACATTACTGGGGAGCACAATGTGGGCATATTACTGGGGGCACAATATGGGCATATTACTGGGGGCACAATATTACTGGGGAGCACAATATGGGCATATTACTGGGGGCACAGCATTACTGGGGAGCACAATATGGGCATATTACTGGGGGCACAGCATTACTGGGGAGCACAATATGGGCATATTACTGGAGGCACAATATGGGCATATTACTGGGGGGCACAGCATTACTGGGGAGCACAATGTGGGCATATTACTGGGGGGCACAATGTGGACATATTACTGGGGGCACAGCATTATTGGGGAGCACAATGTGGGCATATTACTGGGGGCACAGCATTACTGGGGAGCACAATGTGGGCATATTACTGGGGGCACAGCATTACTGGGGAGCACAATGTGGGCATATTACTGGGGGCACAACATTACTGGGAGCATAATATGGGCATATTACTGGGGGCACAGCATTACTGGGGAGCACAATATGGGCATATTACTGGGGACACAGCATTACTGGGGAGCACTATGTGGGCATATTACTGGGGGCACAGCATTACTGGGGGCACAATATGGGCATATTACTGGGGCACAATATGGGCATATTACTGGGGGCACAGCATTACTGGGGGGGCACAATGTGGGCATATTACTGGGGGCACAATATGGGCATATTACTGGGGGGGCACAGCATTACTGGGGGGGCACAATGTGGACATATTACTGGGGGCACAACATTACTGGGGAGCATAATATGGGCATATTACTGGGGGGCACAGCATTACTGGGGAGCACAATATGGGCATATTACTGGGGGCACAGCATTACTGGGGGGCACGATGTGGGCATATTACTGGGGGCACAGCATTACTGGGGAGCACAATATGGGCATACTACTGGGGCACAACATTACTGGGGAGCACAATATGGGCATACTACTGGGGGGCACAGTATTACTGGGGAGCACAATATGGGCATACTACTGGGTGGCACAGCATTACTGGGGGGCACAATATGGGCATACTACTGGGGGGCACAGTATTACTGGGGGAGCACAATATGGGCATACTACTGGGTGGCCACAGCATTACTGGGGGGCACAATATGGGCATACTACTGGGGGGCACAGTATTACTGGGGAGCACAATATGGGCATACTACTGGGTGGCCACAGCATTACTGGGGGGCACAATATGGGCATACTACTGGGGGGCACAGTATTACTGGGGAGCACAATATGGGCATATTACTGGGGGCACAATATGGGCATATTACTGGGGGCACAGCATTACTGGGGGCACAATATGGGCATATTACTGGGGGGCACAGCATTACTGGGGAGCACAATGTGGGCATATTACTGGGGACACAGCATTACTGGGGGCCAATATGGGCATATTACTGGGGGGCACAGCATTACTGGGGGGGCACAATATGTGCATATTACTGGGGACACAGCATTACTGGGAGCACAATATGGGCATCATTACTGGGGGGCACCCAGCATTACTGGGGGGCACAATATGTGCATATTACTGGGGCACAGCATTACTGGGGCACAATATGGGCATATTACTGGGGGCACAGCATACTGGGAGCACAATGTGGGCATATTACTGGGGCCACAATATGGGCATATTACTGGGGGCACAGCATTACTGGGGGCAACAATATGGGCATATTACTGGGGGCACAGCATTACTGGGGGCACAATATGGGCATATTACTGGGGGGCACAGCATTACTGGGGGGGCACAATGTGGACATATTACTGGGGGCACAGCATTACTGGGGAGCACAATGTGGGCATATTACTGGGGGCACAACATTACTGGGGAGCATAATATGGGCATATTACTGGGGGCACAGCATTACTGGGGAGCACAATGTGGGCATATTACTGGGGGCACAACATTACTGGGGAGCATAATATGGGCATATTACTGGGGGCACAGCAATACTGGGGGGCTCAATATGGGCATATTACTGGGGAGCCACAATGTGGGCATATTACTGGGGGCACAGCATTACTGGGGGGCACAATATGGGCATATTACTGGGGGGCACAGCATTACTGGGGAGCACAATGTGGGCATATTACTGGGGGCACAGTATTACTGGGGGGCACAATATGGGCATATTACTGGGGGCACAGCATTAATGGGGGGAACAATATGGGCATATTACTGGGGGCACAGCATTACTGGGGGCACAATGTGGCATATTACTGGGGGCACAGCATTACTGGGGAGCACATATGGGCATATTACTGGGTGGCACAGCATTACTGGGGAGCACAATATGGGCATACTGGGGGGCACAGTATTACTGGGGGGAACAATATGGGCATACTACTGGGTGGCACAGCATTACTGGGGAGCACAAATATGGGCATACTACTGGGTGGCACAGCATTACTGGGGGGAAACAATATGGGCATACTACTGGGGGCACAGCATTACTGGGGGCACAATGTGGGCATATTACTGGGGGCACAGCATTACTGGGGAGCACAATATGGGCATATTACTGGGGCACAACATTACTGGGGGGCACAATATGGGCATACTACTGGGTGGCACAGCATTACTGGGGAGCACAATATGGGCATACTGGGGGCACAGTATTACTGGGGGGAACAATATGGGCATACTACTGGGTGGCACAGCATTACTGGGGAGCACAATATGGCATACTACTGGGGGCACAGCATTACTGGGGAGCACAATATGGGCATATTACTGGGGGGCACAGCATTACTGGGGAGCACAATATGGGCATATTACTGGGGGCACAGTATTACTGGGGGGCACAATATGGGCATATTACTGGGGGCACAGCATTAATGGGGGAACAATATGGGCATATTACTGGGGGCACAGCATTACTGGGGAGCACAATGTGGGCATATTACTGGGGCACAGCATTACTGGGGAGCACAATATGGGCATATTACTGGGGGCACAACATTACTGGGGAGCACAATATGGGCATACTACTGGGTGGCACAGCATTACTGGGGAGCACAATATGGGCATACTAACTGGGGCACAGCATTACTGGGGGGCACAATATGGGCATACTACTGGGGGCACAGCATTACTGGGGAGCACAATATGGGCATATTACTGGGGGCACAGTATTACTGGGGGGAACAATATGGGCATACTACTGGGGGCACAGCATTACTGGGGAGCACAATGTGGGCATATTACTGGGGGCACAGTATTACTGGGGGGCACAATATGGGCATATTACTGGGGGCACAGCATTAATGGGGGGAACAATATGGGCATATTACTGGGGGCACAGCATTACTGGGGGCACAATGTGGGGCATATTACTGGGGGCACAGCATTACTGGGGGGCACAATATGGGCATATTACTGGGGGCACAGAATTACTGGGGGGCACAATATGGGCATATTACTGGGGGCACATTACTGGGGGGCACAATATGGGCATACTACTGGGGGGCACAGTATTACTGGGGGGAACAATATGGGCATATTACTGGGGGCACAGCATTACTGGGGAGCACAATATGGGCATACTACTGGGTGGCACAGCATTACTGGGGGGGCACAATATGGGCATACTACTGGGGGCACAGCATTACTGGGGAGCACAATATGGGCATATTACTGGGGGCACAGCATTACTGGGGGGCACAATATGGGCATATTACTGGGGGGCACAGCATTACTGGGGGGCACAATATGGGGCATATTACTGGGGGGCACAGTATTACTGGGGGGAACAATATGGGCATACTACTGGGTGGCACAGCATTACTGGGGGCACAATATGGGCATATTACTGGGGGCACAGCATTACTGGGGAGCACAATATGGGCATATTACTGGGGGCACAACATTACTGGGGGGCACAATATGGGCATACTACTGGGTGGCACAGCATTACTGGGGAGCACAATATGGGCATACTACTGGGGGGCACAGTATTACTGGGGGAACAATATGGGCATACTACTGGGTGGCACAGCATTACTGGGGAGCACAATATGGGCATACTACTGGGTGGCACAGCATACTGGGGGGACAATATGGGCATACTACTGGGGGCACAGCATTAACTGGGGGCACAATATGGGCATATTACTGGGGGCACAACATTACTGGGGGCACAATGTGGGCATATTACTGGGGGCACAGCATTACTGGGGGCACAATATGTGCATATTACTGGGGACACAGGCATTACTGGGGGGCACAATATGGGCATATTACAGGGGGCACAGCATTACTGGGGGCACAATATGGGCATATTACTGGGGGCACAGCATTACTGGGGGCCACAATATGGGCATATTACTGGGGGACACAGCATTACTGGGGGCACAATATGGGCATATTACTGGGGGCACAGCATTACTGGGGGCACAATATGGGCATATTACTGGGGGCACAGCATTACTGGGGGCCACAATATGGGCATATTACTGGGGGCACAGCATTACTGGGGAGCACAATATGGGCATATTACTGGGAGCACAATATGGGCATATACTGGGGGCACAATGTGGGCATATTACTGGGGGCACAGCATTACTGGGGGGCACAATATGTGCATATTACAGGGGACACAGCATTACTGGGGGCACAATATGGGCATATTACAGGGGACACAGCATTACTGGGGGGCACAATATGGGCATATTACAGGGGGCACAGCATTACTGGGGGGCACAATATGTGCATATTACAGGGGACACAGCATTACTGGGGGGCACAATATGGGCATATTACAGGGGGCACAGCATTACTGGGGGGGCACAATATGGGCATATTACTGGGGGGCACAGCATTACTGGGGAGAACAATGTGGGCATATTACTGGGGGGCACAGCATTACTGGGGAGCAAAATATGGGCATATTACTGGGGGCACAGCATTACTGGGGAGCACAATATGGGCATATTACTGGGGGCACAGCATTACTGGGGCACAATGTGGGCATATTACTGGGCCACAGCATTACTGGGGAGCACAATGTGGGCATATTACTGGGGGGCACAGCATTACTGGGGAGAAAAATATGGGCATATTACTAGGGGCACAGCATTACTGGGGAGCACAATGTGGGAATATTACTGGGGGCACAGTATTACTGGGGGGCACAATGTGGGCATATTACTGGGGGCACAGTATTACTGGGGGCACAATGTTGGGCATATTACTGGGGCACAGCATTTACTGGGAGCACAATATGGGCATATTACTGGGGGCACAGTATTACTGGGGGGCACAATGTGGGCATATTACTGGGGAGCACAATATGGGCATATTACTGGGGGCACAGCATTACTGGGGACACAGCTGGGCATATTACTGGGGCAGCACCAATATGGGCATATTACTGGGGGCACAGCATTACTGGGGAGCACAATATGGGCATATTACTGGGGGCACAGCATTACTGGGGAGCACAATATGGGCATATTACTGGGGGCACAGCTGGGCATATGACTGGGGGGCACATAACTGGGGAATAATTAGTATGTGGGACAGTAAGGGGACTGGATGGGATTAGATGTATAGTTATGTTTTGGGGGAGTTAGAGGCGTGGCCTAGTGGTACGCCATTTGCTCCCATCAGAGACCAGTCTACTCTCCCTTAGTCCAGAAGACACAATAAAACGCGTGCCTGCCGCTCACCACATTCAGTGCCTTTTTTTTTTTTTACTCTTATGACAAGAGACAGAAAATGCTACATGTCAAAATAGAGGCGTGGCTTAGCTGGAAAATGTTGTGATGTCATAATATGGGAGTGTAGCCTGCAGTAAGTATGGGTCAACCTTCCCCTCCGTGAATTCTAATGACCTCTGCCCGATAAACTCCAGCACATGCGTTGACGGCATCTACAACTGGGATGTCCGGAAGATAATATTCATGACGTAATAGCCAAACCTCCCTCACCATATGACGTGCACTCACTTCACAATTACCACATACCACGTGACGTGCACTCAAGTCCTCACAACTTCCACACTATGTGCATACAAGACGTGACGTGTACTTACCGCATACCGAAGGCACACGCCAGAAAATCCTTCTATAGCCCGGCAGCTGACAACCACGTCTATCTATTCTCTGACACCTGCTGATAACAAACAGAACACAAGCGACGTCCTGCTCAGTATCTGCTACGCTGCAAGATCTAAAGGACCTGCGGTGACGTCACTGGGTCACGTGACATTCTCTTGTCACGTGACGTGACATTCTCTTGTCACGTGACTCTGTGATTATAAGGGTCGGAAGCTCAGGCTGTTTGCAGGGAAGGTGACAAATGGCTCCTCTCCCCAGAGGTGGTGGCCATTGGGTTGCATGTTGCGGGGGGAGGTGGGGGCATGTGGATTGCATGTTGCGGGGGAGGTGGGGGCATGTGGGATGTATGTTGCGGGGGAGGTGGGGGGCATGTGGGATTGCATGTTGCGGGGAGGTGGGGGGCATGTGGGATTGCATGTGATGTGGGATGGGGGGAGGTGGGGGGCATGTGGGATTGCATGTTGCGGGGGAGGTGGGGGGCATGTGGGATTGCATGTTGCGGGGGGCATGTGGGATTGTATGTTGCGGGGAGGTGGGGCATGTGGGATGATGTTGGGGGGCATGTGGGATTGTATTTCATGTGGGATTGTATGTTGCGGGGAGGTGGGGGGCATGTGGGATTGTATACTGAGACTTATTTGCATATTAATAAGATGCTGGATTTCTGTGCATAGGGTCAGACTGTAGGTTCTGTGTGGATCGGTGTGCGGCGCCTGCAGTGCTATGAGTTTACTATAGGTAAGAGGTTATATTCACACATCTGTGCTGCCGCTGTGTCCATGTTGTGGACTGCACAGGTGTCCACGACCGTGGCTTCTTGAAAACATGGCACCGACCGTGTGAACTCTGCATCGCGGTGTGGACTTGTCTGCAACACAGGCACAAGGGCTGAACGTGTCAATGGGGCCTAATCCTGCTGATAGACTCCCTATAACATACAGGCTGCTGTCTTTGTACGGGGAGACTACATTGTATGTAACATACAGGCTGCTCTCTTTACGGGGAGACTACATTGTATGTAACGTACAGGCTGCTCTCTGTATGGGGAGACTACATTGTATGTAACGTACATGCTGCTCTCTGTAATGAATACAGTATGTATTTTCTGCTGTACAAGCCTAAGTGAAAGCTGCTGGTTTTACTGTTTTTAATAAAAACTTATTGTTGAACTATTAAAAAAAAAAAATCTCTCTATCTTTGTTTTTTTTTTTTTATTTGTGAACACTTGCGAACACCATAACTGCTGGGTGCTGTTTTAAACATCAGACACCTGTGCCTAATGTAGGTGGTTGACAATAACATTGATTCCACACATTTAACCCCTCAGATGTCTTGGTTAAATGTGACCACGCATTGGCTCCATCTAGTGAGACTTGATGCTCCTGAATGATCCAAGGCTGCCACAGCTATGTTCCTATTACTACCCTGCCTGTGCATTGGACAGTGGGGGAAGCAATCTATGGATTGCTTGTTCAAGTTACTATAAAAAGTGTTCAATGAAAAAAAATAGGCAAATTCAAATCACACTAACCCCAAAATTAAAATACATAATTAAAAAATAAACATCATAGCTATCACTGCATGCAAAAAAGCCCATACTATTAAAATCTAAAATTATTTAACCCATTTGGCGAATGTCATAATGGGAAAAAAATATCCAAATTGCTTTTTGTCATCATCTCACCTTCCTAAAAGCTCAGGTCAGTTTTATCTCACAGAGAACACTGTAAAGACAAACTATGAACTATATAAATTGGTATCATGTAGCGTATGACCGGAGAATGAGAGGAACAGGTCAGTTTTATCTCATAGGGAACACTGTAAAAACAAAACCTATAAAACTATATAAATGTGGTATCACTGTAATCGTACTGACCTGGAGAATGAAGATAACAGGTCAGTTTTATTATAGGAACACTGTAAACAAACCTATAAAACTATATAAATGTGGATGCACTGTAATGTACTGACCCGAGAATGGAAGAGATCTCATAGGTCAGAAACTATATATGTAGTATCACTGTAGGAGAATACAGTGTAAAACAAAAACCCGTAACTGGAGAACTATTTATTAATACCTGTATCACTGTATCGTACTGACCGGAGAATGAAGAGAACAGGTCAGTTTTAATCTCATAGAACCTGTAAAAAAACCCATAAAACTATATAAATGTGGTATCACTGTAATCGTACTGACCGGAGAATGAAGAGAACAATCAGTTTATCTCTATAGGAACACTAAAACACATAAACTATATAAATGTGATATCACTTAATTCGACCGGAGAATGAGAGAACGATCAGTTTATCTCATAGAGATCCAAAACAAAACCCATAAAACTATAATAATGTGTATCATGTAATCTACTGACCTGGAGAATGAGAGAACAGGTCAGTTTTATCCATAGGTAAAAACCATAACTATATAAAATGGGTATCGCTGTATCGTACTGACCGGGAGAAATGAAGAACAGATCAGTTTTATCTATAGAGAAACTAAAAAACAAAACCACTAAAACTAATATCTCATAGGGAACACTGTTGGTATGCGTAATCGTACTGACCGGAGAATGAAGAGAAAGGTCAGTTATCTCATAGAGAACACTTAAAACAAAACCCAGAAACTATAAAATGTGGTATCACTAATCTACTGACGAGAATGAAGAGGAACAGGTCAGTTTATCTCATAGAGAACACTGTAAAAATAAAACCTATAAACTATATAAATGTGTATCTCTGTAATCGTATGACCGGAGAAATGAAGAGAACAGTTTTTTCTCATAGAGAACACTAAAAAAAACCCATAAACTATATAAATGTGGTATCACTGTAATCGTACTGACAGAGATGAAGAGAACAGGTCAGTTTTCTATAGAGAACACTGTAAAAACAAAACCTATAAAACTATATAAATGTGGTATCACTGTAATCGTACTGACGGAGAATGAGAGAACATCTTATCTCAATAGAGAAACTGTAAAAAACAACCTATAAAACTATATAAATGTGGTATCTCTGTAATCGTATGACCGGAGAATGAAAGTAACAGTCATTTTTTTCATAGGGAACTGTAAAACAAAACCATAAAACTATATAATTGGTATACTGTAATCGTACTGACCAGAGAATGAAGAGAAGATCAGTTATTATCTCATAGGAACACTGTAAAAACAACTATAAACATATATGTGGTATCACTGTAACGACTGACCGGAGAATAAGAGAACAGATAGTTTATCTCATGTGTCAACTAGAAACAAAACTATAAAACTATATAAATTGGTATCACTGTAATCGTACTGACGCGGGAATGAGAGAACAGGTCAGTTTTATCTCATAGAAGAAAAACAAAACCCATAAAACTATATAATGTGGTATCCAATCGTACTACCGGAGAAGAAGAGAACAGTCAGTTTTATTCTATATAAATGTGGTATCACTGTAATCGTACTGACCGGAGAATGAAGAGAACAGGTCAGTTTTATCTCATAGGGAACACTGTAAAAACAAAACCATAAAACTATAAAATGTATCGCTGTAATCGTACTGACGGAGAATGAAGAGAACAGATCAGTTTTATCTCATAGAGAACACTAAAAACAAACCCATAAAACTATATAAAGTGGTATCACTGTAATCGTACTGACCCAGAAATGAAGAGAACAGGTCGTTTTATCTCATAGAGAACACTGTAAAAACAAAACCTATAAAACTATATAAATGTGTATCGCTGTAATCGTACTGCCGGAGAATGAAGAGAACAGATCAGTTTTATCTCATAGGAACACTAAAAACAAACCCATAAAACTATATAAATGTGGTATCACTGTAATCGTACTGACCCGAGAATGAAGAACAGGTCAGTTTTATCTTTAGAGAACACTGTAAAAACAAAACCTATAAAACTATATAAAGTGTATCACTGTAATCGTACTGACCGGGAATGAAGAGAACATGTCAGTTTTATCTCATAGGAACACTGTAAAAACAAACCTTAAAACTATAAATGTGGTAATCTCTGTAATCGTACTGACCGGGAAATGAAGAGAACAGTTCAGTTTTATCTCATAGGGAACACTGTAAAACAAAACCTATAAAACTTATAAATGTGGTATACTGTAAATCGTACTGACCAGAGA
>ONZH01012347.1:0-25236 GCA_900303285.1 Rhinella marina
TAGAATCAATACCCGCTATGATGGGTCATCCCGGTGGATTGTCCCTGTCTTTGTGAATCTTTGGAAGTGTATATATGATTGGTGTTACCGGGTTGTCCTTGAGGAGATAATCATGTAATTTACCATCAATGACATCATTAGCATATGCATCATCCACCAATACTTTAATCAGCTTCATGGTTTCAAATTTTGGATCCTGTGCCACAAGTTTGTATATTTCTACATCATTCAATTGTCTCAAAATTTCCATTTCATATTTATCTTTGTCCATGATTACAATGGCTCCCCCCTTGTCTGCGGGTTTTATGACAATATCTTGTCTGTTGCAGAGCTGGTGGAGAGCCATTTTCTCATCATATGACAAATTTGATCTCATTTTTAAGCATATTTCCTTTCTCATTTTTTGCATGTTTTGTTTGACAATAGCAATGTATGTTTCAACTGCATTCATCGTAGAAGGCGGCTGAAAGTCACGTTTCATCATTAAATCAAAGTCTTTAAATCTTAAACAGCTTGATTTAGTGGGTACTGGCTCAATAAAGGTCTGTTCAGAGAAATAAGCCTTGAGCCGTACCCTCCTAAAAAAGGCTTGCATATCAACCTCCAGTTTAAACCAGTCCATTTGTTCCTGTGGACAAAACGACAGTCCCTTATTCAAAAGGGATATCTCAGTTCCAATGAAGAACTCCGTACACGTGCGGCGTCTCGTCCCGGGTAGTGCGCATGCGCACCCGCCGGGAGGCGCGCGGCTGTGTAGGAACAGATTAAACTATCTCTGTGTGACGTGTCACTGGGGAGGGCTGATGTGCACTACGTCACACAGAGATAGTTTAATCTGTTCCTACACAGCCGCGCGCCTCCCGGCGGGTGCGCATGCGCACTACCCGGGACGAGTCGCCGCACGTGTACGGAGTTCTTCATTGGGTGTCCGCTCCTGTTTCCAGACGTACCGGCCTACAATGGTAAGATGAGCGCATTATGGATACACTTTATTGTATTATACACAGCTAAGAAGTGATTATTGAGGTATGAAAAGGAACAAACTTGTGACTTTTCTTCTTTATGCTAATTACAATGAGACACACCCCATATGTTTGATACACACCCCCTGTGAGGGGCTATATGAGATTGTTATGTATATCTGTTCATTAGCTTGATAAAGGCTCACAGAGCCGAAACGTCGCCATTTTTGCTGATGTTTGCCACATGGATTGAAAATAAAGGATAAAACTTGATCACAACATTGGAGTGCTGCGGAATCTATATTGTATTTACTATTGCGGGACCTCTGAGCCAGGACCTGGAACTGCGAGCACCCTACATCCCCATTTGGAGGTATATGTCTGAAAGGACACTTATATGTCATAAGGAACCTCATCAGAGGTATTGCGGTGCTGCTTCCCCTCTCTTTTTGGATTCAATGTTTGCAATATGTAATATACTTTTTTCCCCAATAAAGTGTAGTTGGTAGAAATGTATCATTCTCTTTGCATCAGAATTGTGGTGGAAAAAGGTCAAAATCTTTAGCACATAACATTTTGGTAGCAAAATCTGCAACTTTTTGTCATTTTACACTGCTTTTAGCAGTTTCAAAAAAGTGCTGATAGAAGTGTGGACATGGTTAATTTTGTTGAGAAGGTGTACTCCAGATTTTTTTTAAAGTCACGAAAATGGTGCAACCTTAATACCATGACATGCAGCAACTGTGGTAACATCTCTAGACAAAAGTGTTGTATTTAAAAAAAATCCCAAATTTATCATGCAGTGTTCAACATTCAGTAATTTTGGTTAAAATTATGGCAACGCAGACTCAACACGACTGACTTTTCACCGTACAAAAATCCCCCCCCCAGTGATTTAAAGGGGTATTCCAGTAAAGTAACTTAATTTTTGAAAAAACTGCTGAGCGGGTGTCGGACCCCCACCGATCAGATACTAACCCCCACTGATCAGATACTGATGACCTATCCTGAGGATAGGTCATCAGTAGTTCACTCCCGGAAATCCCCTTTAAGGCTGCAAGCTGTGACCCAACCAGAACCATATCTATACATATAACCAGAACCCATACCTATACATATAACCAGAACCCATACCTATACATATAACCAGAGCTTCAGTTTACCTTGCAATCCACTTGTCTAGCTCCTGTGTGAGTCAGCAGCACACTGAGAGTATCATGGCTCCTGATCTTCCCTCACAAAACTACAATCCCCACAATCCTTAGCTTTTCTTCTCTGAGTTTCTGCTTGTTCATGAGTGTTGATGATTACTGATTGGCTGCCTGATATTCCAGTCCAGACACGCCCCCTCTACTGACCAATCAGCAGCACACTAACATTTAGCTAGAGAACTGATAGCAACACACTGAGCATGCTCGACCTAACAAAGGCTCAGAACTACAGGTCGATGCCATGGTAACTTATGAGAAACACAGTGGTTAGCAGGGGAAGAAAAGTACTTTTATAACTAATGAACGGTAAATATGTGAAATTTACATTATATTAGGTAATGATTGATGATGAATTAGTCTAAAACATAAGTTATATTTATGGTAACCAGAATACCCCTTTAACCCCTTCCCGCCCAGCGCCGTACATGTACGGCCCAGCAGGACGTGACTTACCGCCCAGCGCCGTACATGTACGGCGCGCTGATCGGGCGGGTGCAGGAGCTGTGCCCGCCCGATCAGCGGCGGGGGTCCGGCAGTGCCCAGGTGCCGGACCCCTGGGGAATGCGCCAGCATCGGTGAAAACACCGATGCCGGCGCATTAACCCTTCATTTGCCGCGGTCAGCGCTGGCCGCGGCACATGAGGTGTGCGCATATTCAGGATGGCGAGCGGGGGGGCCATCGGGTCCCCGCGCTGCTGTGACGGGGACCCGATGGCTTGGATGGCAGCCCAATGCCTTCCTTAGGCATTGTGGCTGCCATCCCTGCGAGCCTGTGCGATCCAGCCCCCTGGATCGCACATGAAGCAGGCTGTAAGTGTATTACTGTGAGTAATACACTTACAGCCAATGCATTACAATAAAACAGTATTGTAATGCATTGTGCCGGGGATCAGACCCCCAAAAGTTGAAAAAAAGGTGAAAAAAAAGTTAAAAAATAAAGTTAAAAAAAAAAATAATAAAAGTTTCAAGTAAAAAAAGAAAAACGCCATTTTCCCCCCAATAAAGTAAAAAAAAATGTTAAAAAAAGATAAAGTAGGCATATTAGGTATCGCCGCGTCCGTATCGACCGGCTCTATAAAAATATCACATAATCCATCCCGCCAGGTGAACACAGTAAAAAATAAAAAATAAAAACAGTGCCAACACTTCCCACACAAAAAGTGTTATACTACGCGATCAAAAAGGCGTATTTACCCCAAAATGGTATTAATAAAATCGTCACCTCGTCCTGCAAAAAATGATACCCTACCTAAGACAATCGCCCAAAAAAATAAAAAAATATGGCTCTTAGAAAATGGCAACACAAAAAAAAGATTTTATTCTCTGTTCAAAAATAAATCTAATGTGTAAAACTTTCCAAAAAATAAAAAAGTTAGACATATTGGGTATTGCCGCGTCCGTAACAACCTGCTCTATAAAAATATTACATGAGATGGACCCCCAGACGAATGCTGTAAAAAAATTGTTAAAAAAACTATGCCAAAATTTTTCCCTCTTTCCTCACAAAAAGTGTAATAGCAGGCGATCAAAAAGGCATATTTGACCCAAAATGGTACCAATCAAACCGTCATCTTGTCCTGAAAAAATGATACCCTACCTGAGACAATCGCCCGAAAACTGAAAAAATATGGCTCTCTGAAAATGGCAACACAAAATAAAGATTTTATTCTGTTCAAAAAATGCATCTAATGTGTAAAACTTTCCAAAAATAAAAAAGTTAGACATATTTGGTATCGCCACGTCCGTAACAACCTGCTCTATAAAAATATCACATTATTTGCCCTCTCTGGTGAATGCTGTAAAAAAAAAATTTAAAAAACCATGCCAAAACAGCTATTTTTTTCACCTTGACTGACAAAAAGTGTAATACCAAGCGATCAAAAAGTCTTATGTACCCCAAAATGGTACCAATGAAAGCATCAGCTCACCCCGCAAAAAATGAGCCCCCACATAAGACAATAACTCAAAAAAAATAAAAATCAGTGGCTCCCGCAAACCATTCCATCAAAATCTGTGTTGTAAAATCCATATGGCGCTCCTTCTGTTTTGAGTCCTGCCATGTGCCCCCACATCAGTTTACCACAACATATGGGGTGTTGCCGTATTCAGGAGAAAATGGGTAACAAATTATGGGGTGCTTTTCTCCTGTTACCCCTTATGAAAATACAAAACATTTGGGGCTAAAGCAACATTTTATTGGAAGAAATGAAATTTTTCATTTTCACAGCCAAGTGTTTCCAAATTCCGTAAAACACTTAGGGGGTCAAAGTGGCCAGTACCCCCCTTAATATATTTGTTGAAGGTATTAGTTTCCAAAATGGGGTCACTTTTTGAGGGTTTCCACTCTAGGGGTACGTCAGGGTCTCTCAATTACAAAATGGTGCCTAAAAACTATTCTAGCAAAATCTGCCTCCAAAATCCATATGGCGCTCCTTTCCTTCTGACCACTGCCACAAACCCATAGAAACGTTTACCACCACATATGGGGTATTTCTGTAAACTGCAGAGTCAGAGTAATGTATATTGAGGTTTAGTTTACTGTTAACCCTTACTGTGTTGCAAGAAAAAAATTATTAACATGAATAATCTACCAAAAAAGTGAAATTTTGAAATTTCACCTCCATTTGCCTTTAATTCTTGTGGAACACCTCAAGGGTTAACAAAGTTTGAAACAGCAGTTTTTTTATAATTTGAGGGGTGTAGTTTCTAAAATGGGGTCATTTATGGGGGGTTTCATTATGTAAGCCCCTCAAAATCACTTTATATCTGAATTGGTGCTTAAAAAAATGGTTTTGGAAAATTTGGTGAAAATTTGAAAAATGGGCTTCTAAACTTCTAAGCCTTCTAATGTCCCAAAAAAGTAAAATGACATTTATAAAATGATGCCAACATAAAGTAGACATATGGGGAATGTAAAATAATAACTATTTGTGGAGGTATTACTATGTATTTTGAAAGTAGAGAAATTGAAATTTGGAAATTTTTCAAAATTTTTGGTAAATTTGGTATTTTTTAAAAAATAAAAATGAAATATTTTGCCAAAAATTTACTACTGTCGTGAAACACAATATGTGACGAGAAAACAATCTCAGAATGGCATGGATAAGTAAAAGAGTTCCAAAGTTATTACCACATAAAGTGACACATGTCAGATTTGCAAAAAATGGCCTGGGCAGAAAGGTGAAAACAGGCCCGGGTTTGAAGGGGTTAAAGGGAGTAATTTGTCAATATGCAACTATGTTTTGTTTTGTTTTTGTTTTTTTTCAGCATTAGAAAACGTAAGAATTGGAAAGAACCAGTTGTCAAATACTACGTATGGAAGGGCTCATATAGTCTGATGTTTTTGCCAGGACTTGTCAATGTGGTCAGTGTGGTGATCTGCCAGTGTACAGCAGTGCACTCAACTATATCCAAAAAATAGAAAAGCAGTGGCAGTTACCAGTCATTAAAACTTGGCACTACTTTGCTTTTTTTGATACATACAGGTTGGGATGCGGGTGCACATCAGGCAATGGCTATTTCACGTCCACTGCAGCCAATATGCATATATATGCCCCTCCCCAGGATAGATCATCATTGTCACATCAACATTATCACATCAACGGGGATCTGAGTACCAGCACTCTGGCCGATCAGCTGTTTCAGCTCACCAGAGTTCTGGGGCACACTGCAGGCTCCCGGTAGCTTTTCAAGCACAGCAATGTGCATTGTATAGCGGAGGTGCTTGGTATTGCAGCTCAGCCCCATTGAATTGAATGGGGCTGAACTGCAACTGCACCATGTGACTGATGTATGGTGACGTCACATGTCCTAGGAACACCCGGAATACCTGTCGATCTGATACTGATGGTCAGCAATAGTAATTGCCAGATAACCCCTTTAAGTCATCACAGTCATATAGACCACTTATCAATTGTTGAATCTAAATAAACAGTACTGGTGGTGGTCCTGGTGGATGCCCATAAAATCCATCTGGGTGGTAGAGGCTGTGAAGCACCTGCACCTGGTGCCCTCCCTATACTCCAGCTCTGGGCTATGACCAACTTCATAGAGAAAGTTGGAGAATCAATTAACTTGCAGGACTAAAGCATGGTACGACATCGCAAAATGGATTGTCCAAATATTCACCAACCTGCTACATTGCTTCTTTAGAAAAGTGATCTTTATGTGCATCTTGTAAGGAATCTCTGATGAAGATAGTGGAGGCACCAACTGGAAAGTAACAACTGCAGCTTCAGATTTCTCTTTTACTTCGGGTCCAATATAGAGATGAGCGAATCTATTCACCGCTTCGTAGATTCGTATCGAATCTTAGAAATTTTCAGTTGCGAAGCGAATCCGAATTTCTTTGGATTCACTTCGTATTATTCGGAAATCTTTGCAAAATTTATCATGCCAACGATAGGTACGATATGCATGAAACGTACGCATTCTGCGTGAGGCGGGACGATGACGATACGCCCACGCAAGAGCGGGAAAGTGAAGATACACCCCCCTCAGAACTGGAAAAAAACAGCCCTGCCCACCGGGAACTAACTATTTAGCATGTATAGGTAGTGAAGACTCCTCCCTCAGTACTCCACCCTCGTCTGAAGTCTGAACCAGTTTAGACCAGCGCTGACCTCAGAGCAAGAGGCAAGCATCATGGCTAAAAAACAGCTGCGCCCAAATTGGAATGAAATGTATTTTTGGGATGAGTTCCCTGAACCACCGCTCTCTCCAGACATCAGGGTGTCACAACTCTGCCAGAGAAACCCAGCTTCAGTGCCTGTTTATTCCTTACCACCTGCTGAGGTTGCTGTTGCTGCGACTCGTGAGGCGGCTGGAGCATCTGCTGTGGCTCTTGCGGCTGGAACGTCTGCCGTGGCTCGTGCGGTTGGAACGTCTGCTGTGGCTCGTGCGGCTGGAGTGTCTGCTGTAGGTGTTGCAGCTGGAGCATTTGCTGTGGCTCGTGTGGCAGAGGTGGCTGGAGTGTCCACTTCGCCGCCCAGGAGGAGATCCACCCCTTCCATACACCAGAACCCAATTGTTCCACCATCTGTGACCGCCCATGCACAGACCCTCTGGGACTATAAAACCGCAGTGGAGGACTGGGTCACCAGGTACTCAACCACCCTAGGCCGGGAGATCCTTCATTGGAACGTTGAAACTGTGCTTTGGATTTCCTGCAGGATGACTAGGATGGAAAGGAATATTTTGTGGGCCGCAGGTCGGTGAGTACACTCCCATGGCGTCCCTGAAAGGCCCCTTTGCGACCAGGGTTACCCTCCTTTGAAAGCCTCTGGTGCCTACAACGGAACCAGAAGTGTGGCAGGATGAACCACCAGGTCCAGGATGCTTGCGCTGCCTGCAGGAGTTTCCAGATGGCGTCCTCCGGTTCAGGGAAAAGACACAGCCTCAGCTGGAGCCTCTGATTCCTGGACTGCAAGCACCACCACCACAGTCCTTACAGCTGGGTCAGCTAACCACGTTATCGTTCACCTTCCAATCCACGGTCATCCACCAACACCAGCTCCCGTGGAAGGTGAAGCCAGATGCAGCTGGGGAAGCTGGGTCTTCTTCCCTGGATGCAACCTTTCAGGAACCGCTGCAGCCGGAAGTCTTTACCCCTGCTGTCCCGGCAGGAGGATCCGAAAAAGCGAAAATGGCTGCAGCGCTCGCTGTCCAGGCATGCTGGGAATTTTAGTTTGGCAACAGCTGGAGGGCCGCAGGTTGGGCATCCATGATCTAGATGTTACATACATACAAAAGCATGATTGAAAATATTGCAAAAAGTCCCTTTTCTAAATTTAATATCTTGCTATCTCAGAAGTTCAAAAAAGAAATAGTAGCACAAATAATAATGTTTGGAAACAATGTACACCGCACCAAACTTACAAGATTACACAAGTAATCCAAATACATTCTTTATTACATAGTATCAAAATAGACATATAGTGAATTAATAAAATCAATTACAAATTGCAGTACAGATAAGCGCTATTAATGATAATGTCCCTACCAGACTCAAGGTCTGCACTGCCACATTAACTACACTGCCCCTTTAAATACATAAGTAGGGTAGTATTGTATATAGGCAGTAAGTTATCCAGGTGTAAATATGTCTCTAACTCCACCTGATAGGGAATCTTAAATATAACCCCTGTTATGGCCAAATCCTAGAAATTCATAAATCTAAAGTACAACAAACTTTCACATAGCAATAAACATCCAGATTGTCCCTGTTTGACCACATCTCAATGTTTATTACTATGTGAAAGTTTGTTGCACTTTAGATTTATGAATTTCTGGGATTTGGCCATAACAGGGGTTATATTTAAGATTCCCTATCAGGTGGAGTTAGAGACATATTTACACCTGGATAACTTACTGCCTATATACAATACTACCCTACAGGGCTCATGGGCCCTGGTGCAAGAGTTCAGCTTGGGCCCCCCCTTCCCAGATCTTGAGTCTGGTAGGGGCATTATCATCAATAGCGCTTATCTGTACTACAATGTGTAATTGATATTATTAATTCACTATATGTCTATTTTGATACTAAGTAATAAAGAATTATGTGTGCTCTTGTAAATTTGGTGCGGTATCTCAGCAGTTCCCCTACTTGCAAATATAGCAGAATCAAAGTTTCCTACACATTATTTAGGGCTCATGCAAATGACAAGAATAGGACATGTTCTTTTTTTTTTGCGGAACGGACATACAGTAATTTCCATTTTTTTCAAGCCCCATTGCAATGAATGGTTCCGCATACGGACCAGTAAAAAAACGGAACAGAAACAGAAGAAAAATATGTTTGTGTGTATGAGCCCTTATACAGTGTTTAATAATATACTACATATAAAAGTTCTATTACAACATCAGCACTAATTATCAGATTCTGCACATAGTACATAAGTAGCACTCAACTGCAACTAGCTTTATAGAAGACAGTATTTTAAGGACAGATTTACCCAATTTGTTTGTTCCACTGGTCGAAATTCAGGGTGAACGTCCCACAGCAATAAATCCACTCAGTGTCTTCTTTCCTTTTCAACATATAAGTTTCTCCTTAAAATAAATGATCCGTCGTACAGAGAAATCTCAGATTATGCTTGCGTTTCTTCCTATGGAGTATCAGTTAGTGGAGATGAAGGCATGCATTTGAGGAGCCAGTAATAAATCCCAATGAGAACTGTGTGTGACGAGGATGCAAAAATTTTGGTTGTGCCACTGGCGTAGCAGCCTACTGATATAGTTTGATTCCAGACTTCTTTCAGTGGTTACCACATTGTTACAACTGCAACACGTTGTTAAACTGTCAGTGTTTTCCTTCTATCTCCTACGCATATGCATAAACTTAGTGATAAAAGATACAGCTATGTTTCCACCTATAATACTGACAGGACTCATATACCCATCACCATAAGACACATCAGACAATACAGAAGACAGCCTATATGGCAACCTAACTAATATAGTGCTTCACTATTTACTCTATACACCTTCAGCCCAGGTCATTTTACTGTAAGCGTCCACATTCTTCTCGTAGCAACCCTTACATTTAAAGTAGACATTTGATGTGCCCATAGACTTCAATTGGCCAAGTGTATGTCAGAAGGATGTCTTTTTGGAATATAATTTTTGTGGGTGTGCACCTTTTTACAACTGAATTGAAAAGCACAGTCAACTCCACCTTTCAATACAGGAATAAAATTAATACTGCGCCATGTACATTTTATTTCCGGCGCAATGGCGGATGTACTTTATACTGTGGTACAAGCATACAGCTGGCATTGCTGTGCCGGGCATTGGTTTGGTGTCACTTGAAGTGACTTGATGTGAATAGGGTCCAGGTTAACAAATGTTTGCAATATGTAATATACTTTTTTCCCCAATAAAGTGAAGATGATGGAAACTTATCATTCTCATTGCATCAGAATTGTGGTGGAAATAGGTCACAATTTTTGGCACAAAGCATTTTGGTACCAAAATCTGCAACTTTTTGTCATTTTACTCTGCTCTTAGCAGCTTCAAAAAGTGCTGATAGAAGTGTGGGCATGGTTAGTTTTGTTGAGAAGGTGTACTCCAGATTTTTTAAAAAGTATCGAAAATGGTGCAACCTTAATACCATAACAAGCAGCAACTGGAGTAACATCCCTAGACAAAACAGCAAATTTATCATACAGTGTTTAACATTCAGTAATTTTCGTTAAAATTATAGCAATGCAGACTCAGAACACAGGGAGTAATTTGTCAATATGCAACTTTTTGATTTTTTTTTAGCATCTGCTTGACATTTCTTTTGTGACTCATTTAAAAAGTGTAAGAATTGAAAAGAACCATTTGTCAAATGCCACATAGGCAAGGGCTCATATAGTCTGAAGTTTTTGCCAGGACTTGTCAATGTGGTGCTCAGCCAATGTACAGCAGTACACTCAACTATGCAAATCACCAATGGCTATTTCACGTCCACTGCAGCCAATATGCACATATATGCCCCTCCCCAGGATAGATCATCATTGTCACATCAACATTATCACATCAACGAGGATCCGAGTACCAGCACCCTAGCCGATCAGCTGTTTCAGCTCACCAGAGTTCTGGGGCACACTGCAGGCTCCCGGTAGCTTTTCAAGCACAGGAATGTGCATTGTATAGCGGCTGTGCTTGGTATTGCAGCTCGGCCCCATTGAATTTAATGGGGCTGAACTGCAACTGCGCCATGTGACTGATGTATGGTGATGTCACATGTCCTAGGAACACCCGGGATACCTGTCGATTTGATACTGATGGTCAGCAATAGAAATTGCCAGATAACCCCTTTAAGTCATCACAGTCATATAGACCACTTATCAATTGTTGAATCTAAATAAACAGTACTGGTGGTGGTCCTGGTGGATGCCCATAAAATCCATCTGGGTGGTAGAGACTGTGAAGCACCTGCCCCTGTGCCCTCCCTATACTCCAGCCCTGGGCTGTGGCCAACTTCATAGAGAAAGGTGGAGAATCAATTAACTTGCAGGAATAAAGCATGGTACGACATCGCAAAATGGATTGTCCAAATATTCACCAACCTGCTACATTGCTTCTTTAGAAAAGTAATCTTTATGTGCATCTTGCAAAGGAATCTCTGATGATGACAGTGGAGGCACCTCCTCGGAAGTAACAACTGCAGCCTCAGATTTCTCTTTTTCTTCGGATCCACTGTATGTAAATGTTTACATTAAACCTTCAGGGAATAAAATGAATAAGAAAATTCTCTTAAGGCTACTTTCACACTGGCGGCAGGCCTGATCCGGCAGGTGAAGGGTGCTGCTGGATCAGGCCTGCCGCAGTGACATGTGTGGAGCCGGAACCGCGCTCCGGCCCCACACATGTCACACAGTACATACATATACATACACATAAACATACACACACATATAGACATACAAACACACATACATACTTACATGCTCCCCGGCAGGTCTTCGGAGCGTCAGGACGGCTCACACAGGTCACGATTCCCCACAGCGCCCTCTGTGGGAATGTATCTATCCCCTCCATGTACTTTAGACCAAATCTTGATAAAGTCTCTTGGGGATCTAGTTTATTTTATTTCATATCTTATAATTTTTTAGTACATGTATGAGATGTCTGTAGTAAATCTAGTATGTTAAATGGAAGCTAATAAGGTCCATGCCAGGTCTTCATAGTAGTTGGAAAGAGTTTAAGGGAACTCTGAAACGCGTTTGGTGGTTTATGCCTGTAGTTAATGTACTTATACAGGTGCACTGATACAGTATTCTGTTTTTGAGAGAATGCTAAAGCCCTCCAAAACATTTTTCTGTGGATCGGATATTTCCCAGATACCTCGAGACTGGCTTGGAGTTATGCAGCAGCCTGCCACCTAGGAGACAATAATGACGCTGTGTGCCTGGAACAAGTATTGTGACTAAAACCTGTTATGAAATAACATTGCAAAGTCTTTTATTCCAGTTGAGATATGGACTTTCTTTTTCTATCGAGAGTGATAATACAAAAGTGACTACAAAGATTATTTAAGACCACGTGGTTACAGTTAGTGTGTGAGCGCTGGCCCTGCAGCACACAGATACAGTAATTGAGATATATATACTGTATGTACATGAATTTTGGACCAAGACCATATTATATTATTTTGAAGGGAATTATAGGTTATTTTACTCTGGCCTACATAGAATTGTAAACTCTGTTTTGTCCAGTAGTCTAAACATAGATAACCATGTTCTATTTTATATTTGAGCATAATTTGTAAAATTTAGCACAAGCGTTTTTAGACTGGAATACCCAACACAGATGGAATGGAATGAACACTGTACCTCTAATGTGAACTGTCCGCATCATAATGATATGATATTCTGTATTTTCCTGCAGGTGTATTGAACTGCACTTCTATGCAGACAGTACAGTTCGGACACCTGTAATACAATAGAATACTGAGAGTTCACATCAGAGGAGCACTGTTTAGTCCAGGAAATACAGTGGTCACATGGAGAGTGTTTTCCAGACAGTATACATTCATAAGAAAATTTACTCATGTTAATTAAACAAATGGTCTCAGTTTGTGTGTGTTTTTTTAAGTAATATAAATCTGTAATGGGGTGCTGGTTCATATTTTAGCCAACATTTTAATAAATAATCCACATAATTTTTATTTTACTAAATTTGGAGTATAAAAATTATATTTTAAATATTTATAAATGTATCAATTACATACCTCCCAACCATCCCGCATCTGGCGGGACAGTACCTAGTTGAACCCTACCACCCTGTTTCTTCAATAGCTTAAAAGTATTCTCTTAGAATGCCTTAATGTTCCCTAGCAAATCACAAATTCTTACCTCCTTTGGGTTACCCAAGATACTAACCCATTGAAAGGTGGGCTGATTGTATCTGGGGTTAATTCAGTGACAGAGTCCTCTTTATGTATTTATTTTACCCGGCTTTACTTTTAGGGGTCGCTCATCTTTCTTTTCTATGTGCTATGCCTTTTTTTTTAGGCAGATGTGATCTAATCTGGACATTTTCAATTATTTTCAATTTAGCATTTTACATACATGTTTTCATTTATATTACTCATTTTTGTACTTTATTTAGGCCTACCTTTGTCTATTTTGATTGGGGGGCCTTATGCCTATCTCTGTTATCTTATTTTTAAGTTTATCCTGATGGGGCTCGTTCACCATGGTACACATGTTGTCAGTGTCAGATTGCAGTACCTTGGTGCCCACCTGAGGACATCACTCTTAGGCCCCATTCAGACGACCGTGTTTCACTGTACGGCGGTGGCCTCAGGAAGCACACGGCGTCATAGCAACCAATGACGCCGTGCGCTCCCGTCCTCTGGGGCGGCACAGGCCGGGCTTTCACGGCCCATATACGGCCATGAAACACGTTCGTCTGAATGGGGCCTTAGGACCCACCTCTCTGCTATATAGAAATGATGCAAAGCTACTCTTAATTGTGAAGTAACAGTGGCATCCTTCACCATAGAGTTCTATTATTAAAAAAAGTATACATTTTTTTTTACCATTGTTTTTTACAGGACTCTGCCGGATATAAGAATGTGGTGTACTGTGTTTTTGTATCCTTTTTTTCTAACATATACGGTATGTCAAACAGAGGTATAAAATGTGATGTGAACCCACCCTAACAGGTGCTTATGTCATCACCCAATACAAAGCACAGTGAGGGACATTTGTTAAGACTGTAGTCCTCATACACCAGTCTTGATCCCTCTAAGCCGAGGTAAGATACGCCTAATTTATTAAGAGGCAGATCAATCAATTAGTCGCATTTGGGGGGCGGAGCCTGCGGCGAGAGGAGATGGATGTGCACACCAGACCAAAGATGGTGAAAATCGGCAACGCCAAGCCTGGGGATTCTTCCCAAATCCATAAAGCGGCTCCCAGTAGCGGAGAAATGGACAAATTTCTCAAGAAAGCGGCTGTAATGTACGCCTCTAGAGAAACCAAGATGGCGCCCACAGCGCAGACACGGGCTGGTGAGAGCGGACGCGAGGCCTCTGAGGGGGATAGCAAGGCAGAGGAAACAGGCACCGGTCCTCCATGAAATTGCTTCCATGAGACAAGATGTCCGCCATATAGGGGGCATAGTGGATTCACTGGAAACCACACAGGCCGCGATACTAGAAGTCCAAAGCGCTGCATCGACGTGTCTTAAATTATGTATATACTGCATTGGAGGACCAAGAAAACAGAAGCAGGCGCAATAACCTACGCTTTCGAGGCCTACCTGAATCGCTGCAGCCGTCGGAGATACCTGACGCCATTAAAAACATCTGCGCCAGGCAGATAGGGAGAAAATAATAGATGATTGGCTCCACACGCTCAGTCTTCCCTCTCTCACGGCCCAGCAGGCGACATCTCTCTCACAGCCGTTTACTTTACAAGAATTGGAAAAAGTTCTTAGATTGACCCCCCTCATAAATGTCCTGGTCCAGATGGGTTGCCTTCTACTTATTATAGCACTTTTTCACGCCATCTACTACCTAATTTATTACTGGTATGTAATGGAGCTATGAATCATACTCCGTTACCTCCTCAGATGCTTACTGCTCTGATCACCATACTCCCAAAGGAAGGCAAAGATCACACATTATGCGCTAGCTACAGGCCTATTTCTTTGCTCAATGCAGATTTGAAGCTGTACGCTAAAATGCTTGCTATGCGGCTTCAACCTTTTTTACCATGCCTAATTCATACTGAGCAAGTGGGCTTCGTGGCCAGGAGAGAGGGAAGAATGAATACCACTAGATTAGTGAGCTTGATACACTATGGCAGAAAAAACTCAAAACCGTTAGCTCTTCTACGCACTGATGCCGAAAAGGCTTTCGATCGAATTGACTGGACATTTATGCAACGAGCTTTAATAAAATTCGGTATCCCTATTACATATGTGCAAGCCACTATGGCTATGTATAACTCTCCCACGGCCCAAGTGATGGTAAACGGGACTTTGTCACCGTCCTTTCATATATGTAATGGCACGCGCCAAGGGTGTCCTCTTTCCCCTCTCTTATTTATATTGACTGTGGAGTGTCTGTTCCAAGCTTTATGGCAAGAGGAAAGGATAGAGGGTCTGCATGTGGGAGGAATTCACCACCAATTGGGGGCATTTGCGGATGACCTCTTGATCATTATCACCAATCCTGAAGAGGCATTTCCAGCTATCATTTCCTTGCTTCAGAAATTTGGGGACCTATCCAATTTTTTGATAAACCCCACTAAATCGCAGGTGTTAAATGTAAATGTACCCCAACATACTCAAATACTATTTGAAACTCTCTACCCTTTTCGATGGTCTTCTACCTACATTAAATTTTTAGGGATACATTTAACAGCTGACCCCGCCAAACTATATGCAGAGAATTTTCAACCCCTTCCTTTGGTCATAAAAAACATCATTGACTCTTGGACCATCCCATTTATTTCATGGTTTGGTAGACGCACACTCATCAAGACGGTAACACTGCCTAAAATATTATACTACCTCCAAACCCTGCCTATATCCTTACCCAACAGCTTTTTTCTCCAAATCAAGAGAACCCTATCCTCTTTCCTTTGGAGTAGGTCACGTCCAAGGCTCCCCCACTCTATATGGATCCAATCACACAAACTGGGAGGCATGGGACTACTGGACATAAAGCTTTACTACAGAGCAGTACACGGGATGAGGTGTCTGGAATGGCTTAGATTTTCAGCAGATAGACTGGATATACTGGCAGAAACAGGGGTTGCCAGACCTCTCCTTAGAGCTTTTCTATTTTCTACTCCCAAAAATATGTCGCATGTCATAACCCCACTAAATGATATGACCAGAGTCACCATAAGAATTTGGCATGATAGTTTGTCCAAAATCTTGCTCTCCACTCTTACAAGTTGGGGATATACTCTGGGATTCTTCCCGGATGTTCACAAGCACTTTATCCAGAAATAGTGCTCGCATACCGCTGCTGGTGATTGATTTGTTGGACACCACAGGAGTTCTCCTAGATGATTGGGCCTCTCATCCTCAATTAACCACACTGTCTTTTATACACAAAACACATATGAAGTCATGGCTCAGGAATAATGTCCCTAAACTCATGGTAGAGAAGACTTTGTTTGAAACCATGGTTTTAATGTCTAAACCGCCTGCTAAAAAGATTTCGAGAATATACGCCTGCTTGGCCTCTCAGACCAGACCGGCGAACTACGATTTTCTTTCACTATGGGAGACGGATCTTAGTACTCAGTTCTCCGCAAAGGAGAAGGCTGTTCTCCTTTCCTCTGCGTCACGGGTATCTAGATGTGTGAAGTTGCAGGAAAACACTTATAAGGTTATTACTAGATGGTACTATACCCCACAAAAGCTCCACACACTATTCCCTGAATGCGACCCTATATGCTGGAGATGCCAGACAAGCATTGGCACCTTTTTACATATATGGTGGGACTGCCCTGTCATTGCTACCTATTGGAAGAAGATTTGTTCATCCCTAACCAAAATTGGTAATACGTCTGTCACCCCCACTGTTAAACTATGTTTATTAGGACTCATGGATAATCTGAAATACCCAAAACATCTTAAGGCCTTATTAACCACTTTGATAGCTGCCGCTAGAATTCTAATAGCTAAATATTGGAAATCCACAGATACACCACCACTTGCCCAATGGTTGTTAAAATGTGATGGTATATATAGATTGGAACAAATAGCAGGGTGGGAATCCAAACGCACACACTGGTTTCATGCAGTGTGGACACCTTGAAAACAATTTCGCAACTTCTCTCCGGGGACATAATCTTGCTTTGGATACATAAGATTGCTGCCTATATAGTATTAGTATTATATACTGTCTTGTCTGTACCCTAGTCTGCTAGATAATGTTGAGCAAATGTACCCTCTCCTTATCTTTCCCCTCTCTGCCTCCCCTACACCTCGCTTCCTCCCCTATCCCCCGTCCCTTAAACCCAATCCCCTTCCCAGTTGGTTCTCCCCAATTTAAGTTAACATATCATATGTCATGCTAATTTGTCTTTAAGAACCATCAACCTATGATACTTGTAATTCGATGTGGTACTGTACTACCCGTTTTTTTTTGTTGATATTTACATCTGTATCTGACATTTTTGCCAAATAAAATGTTTTAAAACTTAAAAAAAACAAAAAACAAAAAAATCTGCGCCACTATTCTAGGCCCTGAGTACCCAGCACCAGTCGTACTTGAAAGAGCACACCGTGCACTGCGCCCGAGGCCTAAATCCACAGATCCCCCAAGGGACATTATATGTCGCTTCTTAAATTTTCAGGACAAGGAAGCGGTGCTTTCCTCCGCCCGTGATTTACCTGAAATCTTATTTGAAGGCCACACTATCAACATCTACCAAGACCTGGCACCGGTGACTCTCCAAAAATGCAGGTACCTCAAGCCTTTGATCAACTGGCTCAGATCTCAAAAAGTGCCATACCGTTGGACTTATCCATTTGGCCTCTCATTCTTCTTCAATGGGCGCCGCATCACAATTCGCTCCCATGAAGATCTGGCACCTGCGTTCGACCACCTGGAGATACCGAACACGGAGATGGGAAACTGGGACGTTATTCAAGATGTTGCCGCACTACCTCCGATTCCCATTGTTATCCCGTTTGAGGTCCACCAGACTCCGAAGTCCCACAAGCAGAAGAAAGCAAAATCTCCAATGGCCCCAAGACGGATTACTACTGAAGATTCCTAACTTTCTTTAAGGGTCACTGGAATCCTTTGATATTTAAGTATTCATGATGTTCTAAATTTCTTGGGTCCAATGAGGTCTCATTGCTGAAAATCCTCTGCTCCCAAGAAAGAGGATACACTACATCTTTTAAACTTATCTATACCTATCCTCCTCTTATTATTATCTCAAACCTACACACAAAAAAAAAAAACTCATATGTATCTGCTCTCCTTCCCCTATACCTTCCCCCTATCCTTTTGCTCCCACACGTTCTTCCCTTCATTTTCTCCTCTCCCCTCTCTTGTCACCTTATTTTTTTCTCTTTCTCGCCTTTGTCCTCTTCCCCCCCAAATCATATTATATCTTACACTCTTATACATCACTAGATAGATCCCATCATGTCCAACCCCATCCTTTCTACTCCCTCCTACCTTCCCCCCCCCTTCCATTGCCCCGCATGCCAATTCTTATTTCTTAATTGAAGTAACTCTCATCAATGACTTTTCATTTTTTCAGAAGATCTTCAGTTCTTTTATACCATTCCCTATGCCCTTCCCCTTCCCTTAAAACCCCTCCTACTTTTAATGGTAGATCACCTTGCGCAGATAGTGCCTTCGGAATTTCCAAAAAGATAGGGACCCCTCCTAGTGAGATAACATTTCCCCAGGTGGAACCTTCCGGGAAAACCTCCCCTATCAGCTTACATATCGGTAGACCAGTAGAGGTAAATGGTCTATGACCACTTTTCCCCCCTCTACACATTTCATAACATGATGCCCATTGTAGATAAACAATCGTGTTGTGTTCTTTTTCTCATTTACAGTCAGTTGATTTGCTGTAATCAGTTACGTTTTTGTGTTGTTTTGTTATTAAGGTCGAGTGTGACAGGACTGCTGCGCTTTGGGCACTTGGACTATAGAGGCAACTATTACAGACGCCATGGTCAGGAAGATGAGTATGATCCTCTACTATCAGCACTTTCATTGAGCCTTTCATATATTTCAAAACCATCTGTCTCTCTTTGGTCTCACCATGACTGACTTACAGATTGCCACATACAATGTTAGAGGCTTTAATTCACCTTCTAAAAGGCGTCAGATTTTTGGTGTTTTAAAGAGAAACAGAATTAATGTGGTTTTCCTACAAGAAACACATTTTAAACTAAACCACTTTCCTAATCGCTCCTACTCTTACTACTCACAGTGGTTCCATTGTGGTACTCATTCTTCTAACTCGAGAGGAGTCAGTATTGGCTTTCAGAAAAACATCCCCTTTAAGTTCTTGGATCATGTCCTGGACACTGAAGGGAGATTCATTATGCTGAAGGGCACCATTGGAACACAGTGCTACACTTTCGTAAATGTGTATGCTCCCAACTATAAACAAACCTCTTGGCTTCATACTATCCTCCAAAAGGTAGTTCCTTTTCAGGAAGGTATTACCATTTTTGGCGGAGATCTTAACTTGGCGGTAAATCCTCTACTAAACTCTTCCTCCAAGAGAAGTGCACATTCACAGAAAGCATTAAGCTCACTTTCTAAACACCTCTGGCGGGCTAATATGATTGACGCCTGGCGAACTTTTCATCCAAAGGTGAAAGACTTTACATTTTTCTCCCCGATACATGGCTCCTACCATCGGTTAGACTACCTCTTTATCTCAAAGGAGCATCTCCAGCTGTGCTCAGGGGAGGAAATAGGCTCAATTCTCTTATCTGATCATTCCCCGATTTATCTATCGTTAGCCAAACCTAAGTCAGACAACCCATTCACGAACTGGAGGCTCAACGAATACCTACTACATAATGTAGACACCAAAAGCCAGCTGACCAAACTACTAGAAGAATATTTCTCCCTAAATAAAACCCCAGATATATCCCCCCACATTGTATGGGATGCGCACAAACCCTATATACGCGGCCATTGTATTAGCCTAGGGGCGCATATCAAAAAAGAGAGGAATAAATGATTAGATTCACTTCATGATCAAATTAAAACACTAGAAGCCTTGCACAAGCAATCTATGTTAGCTTCCCATCTCTCTGAGCTTACAAGACTTCGGGAAGAGCTTAAAAATGTGTTGAATAGGGTTACAGCTAAATATGTGTTACATTCACAACACAAGATATTTGCTCACGGCAACAAAGCCTCTAAGTTTGTCATGTCTAGTATAAAAAAAAGAAGAGCGAACAACTATGTTCATCAACTACAGAGCCCATCAGGTACGCCAGTTTATGACCCCAATAAAATTGCGTCACAGTTTAGGGACTTTTATGAGTCCCTATATAACTTAGAAAATGAGCAGACTATACGAGACCAGTCAACCTCCCGTGCCTTTCTAGATAAACTTAACCTTCCCACTCTCACAGATTCGCAGAAACAAATCTTAATTAAACCATTCACAACTGAAGAAATTTCCAAAGCTATCAAGCAATCTCCCACTGGGAAAAGTCCAGGCCCAGATGGCCTACCAATCTTTTACTACTCCACTTTTCAACAGATACTAATCCCACATTTACTGCCCGTGTTTAATGACACTTTAAAAAACACCCCGCTTACACGGGAACTGACCAAAGCACATATTACTCTCTTTCCAAAGGAAGGCAAATATCACTTGCTTTGTGCTAACTACAGACCCATATCCCTCCTTAATGTTGTAACTATTGTAGTAACTATTAGCTAAGATGGTAGCCACTAGGTTAGCAGACATTCTGCCTGACTTAATACACCGAGATCAAACAGGGTTTGTTAAAGGAAGAGAAGGAAGAGATAATACGGCTAGAGTCCTGAATATCCTTTGTCATGCTTCTCAAAAATCTGTTCCCCTAGTCCTTCTCAGTACAGATGTTGAGAAGGCCTTTGACAGAGTTAAATGGCATTTTATGGAGCAAGTCTTGACTAAGCTTCTCTTCCCCCAGCAATTCCTCCATATAATCAGAGCAATGTATTTGAATGCCTCAGCTCAAGTTAAGGTTAATAATGTTATTTCCCAACCCTTCTTGATAACGGTACCTGTCAGGGTTGCCCTGTTTTATTTGTATTAACTTTGGAACCCCTTTTAGAGAATATTAGAATGGATAAGGACATAAGAGGTTTTACTTTAGGCAATCAAGAACATAAAACAGCCGCCTTTGCAGACGACTTATTAGTCATGATTAGTAACCCAGATAGAGCACTCCCAAAACTTTACCAACATTTAGAGACATATGGAGAATGCTCGAATTTTAAAATCAACCATAACAAATCGCTGATAATATCCACTGGACTCTCTTCACTCCATAAAACACGCCTACAACATAACTCACCTTTTAATTGGTCTTCCCCCACTTTGACATATCTGGGAATTAAAATAAGTAACTACTAGAGATGAGCGAGCATACTCGTCCGAGCTTAGTGCTCGTTCGAGTATTACTGTACTCGTAAGTGCTCGCTGCTCTGACGAGTATCTTGCCATGCTCGAGGAAATGGCAACTTCCGCATTGTGCATTTTTGGCACCTATAACCTCAGCCAATCACAAGCCAGGAGACTCTGCGGTACACCCAGCATCACGTGGGGCCCTTACATGTCGATAGCAGGGGTTGGCTGGCCTGATCAGGTGACCCTGGAATATACTAGTGACTGCCTGCGGTGCTCGGCTCAGATGCTGTCTGGATGTCATTAGGGATAGAGCTGCTGCGTTTCAGGGAGAGTGTTAGGGCCTGCATTTAGTTCTTTGTTAGGCAGGAGTGATCTCAAAAGAACCCAACAGCCCTTCTAAGGGCTACAAGTAGAGATGAGCGAGCACTAAAATGCTCGGGTGCTCGTTATTCGAGATGAACTTTTCCCGATGCTCGGGTGCTCGTTTCGAGTAACGAACCCCATTGAAGTCAATGGGAGACTCGAGCATTTTTTGCGGGGGACCAAGGCTCTGCCTAGGGAAGGCTGGGTGAAAACCTGGAAACCTCAGAAAATGATGGAAACACCATGGAAATGGACAGGAAACAGCAGGGGCAGCATGCATGGATGCCTCTGAGGCTGCTTAATCCCACCATTACCCCAAATTCTCAGGCAACAGCCTGGTGGTTACCCTCATGGCAATTGTGCTCACCCAGACCAAGAAAGGCAATGCAAATACCCATCACATGTTAGGGAAGCACCCAACTAGGTGCAACGAAGGTCCATCACCGCCTGCAGGTGACACCACTGCTCATGCTGGCACTGCAGCTAAAATCAAGTTTAGTATCTGTTCTTATCAGTTGCTATGGCTGTTGGATGTATAGTGGTGAGCATAGCTGCTTCCCAAGCATCTAAAAATAAATCAGTACAATATCTAATACGTCCCCCTACCCGGATAAATTGTTTGGAGAGAGGGCCTGTAGGTGGGGGGGGAAGGAGGTTTCGCTAGAAGAGCCAGAGGAGTGCCCCCTGGGCTAGCGTGTGTGGTGGTGACAACAGCCGGAATGGATTTAGAAAAACTGTTGCATCAACCGGTGCGGTATGGATTCTTCTCAGTTTAATACCATATACGTCCCCTATCTTGGGACCTTATATTTTATGGATTTTTCGACCACGGAAAACGGAAAAAGAGCTTGCTCTGGCCAGGGGAGTGTCTTTCCCACTGCAGCTAAGGGGACGTGTCCATGCACTGCCTATCACAGGTCAGGAGGCAATTAAAAGAAGAACAAAAAAAAACATCAGTACAACATCTAATACTTGATGGATGAATGAATTGATGGAAAGGATTACAAGATAAGAGAACGAATCACATGTAAAACTCAGGGAATAGTTTATGCCATCAGTTGCCCTTGTCCAAAATTGTATATTGGCAAGACCATCCAGGAATTCAGACGTAGGATTTCTGGTCACCTGAGTGCAATAGAAACAAATAAAGACACTTCCATGACTAGACATGTGAAATACTATCATAACGATAACCCTAGAATTTTGAAATTCTGGGGTATCGAGAAACTTATGATGGGACCAAGAGGGGGAGATTTAGACAAACGCCTCCTACAATGTGAGGCAAGATGGATATACAGACTAAATACTATGAGTCCTGTAGGCTTGAATGAGGGTTTTTCCTTCTCAGCCTATATTTAGCATAGCCCTAATACGATTATCAAGAGGTTATGGATAATTTAAGTATTAATAAAGAAAAATAAAATAGGGAGAAAAATTAATATAAAGATATTTTGGAAAAATGGTCAATTAGGAAAGAATTTGTAAAATATGGATAATTAATTCCTAGTTTCTATAATCATCTGGACAATATATATTTTTTATCTTTCTATATATATAAAAATAGACCCAATACAATTACTTTTGTTGTTTCTGAAGCGCTGGAGTTTAAGTCCACTGTCATGCGCATTGGCAGTGTACTTGTGAAGCGCTGGAGACTAAGTCCATTGTCATGCGCAATAGCAGTGGACTTGTGAGACGCTGGAGACTAAGTCCATTGTCATGCGCAATAGCGGTTTACTTGTGAAGCGCTGGAGACTAAGTCCACTGTCATGCGCAGTGGCATTTCCTAGAGCGCTGAAGACTAAGTCCACTGACGTGCGCATTGGCAATGGGTTCAGCGCCTATAACTCCATCTATTGCGCAGAATCAAAGATACCGATGACACCTTTCTTTAAGGACCAATGGAATGAGAGCATAGGTAAGTACATGGGAGAGTTTGGGTCATTCCTTATTGTCCAGGTGTATCCGAGCGCGCCGATAGGATACAAACAAGGGAGGCGGTTCTCCTTGCTGCTTAAAAAGCGGCAGTAGTAAGCGCTCGGTTTGCTGACTCCATACCCCTGACGAAGCCACGTGAGTGGCGAAACATGTTGGGGGAGTCACTGTCTTTGTTTTTTTAACCGCAACAGAGCAAACTTAAAGACCGGAGGGACGTATTAGGCGCCACGATACCCGGTCAAGGCAGAATATTGAAATACCCTAGAGAACGTATAGACTAGCGGTCCGGCTATCTGGTCTAGGAAGGGTTATTCAGCCAATGATTGCTCTGAAAATAACCGGGGCATCAGATACTTGGCAGGTAGAATATAACCTGGTCCTAGGGGACAGAGTTTGTTGGGATAAGTGGCATATAGAGAGTTAAACAATCTCTGTTGGTCATTACCCATTATGGGAATAATAGGTGACGGGTATGCAACGAATATCTGTCACCAATATAACCCTAGTATCCCTCCTAGGCACCTGATATCATAGTGACATATAAACACGAACTGACAAATCACGTATCTATACTATTATCAAATCCCTATAAAATCCGGTGTAGTTTGCCCTGCTAGTGTTCTTAAAATATATGTAGAGATTAGAGAATTAAGGATTTAAAAGGTTTTAAATAAGATGGCCTAATAAAAGTTACATTTTAATATAATGACCGATTTAGCCCATAAAGGGACATTGTTCAGCATCTGAGTGCTGTTTTGTGAATAGCAACATCTAATACGTCCCCTATCCGGGTAAATAGTTTGTAGAGTGGGCCTGTAGGTGGGGGGCAGGCTGGGGCAAGGAGGTTTCGCTGGAAGAGCCAGAGGAGTGCCCCCTGGGCTAGCATGTGTGGTGGTGACAACAGCCGGGTGTAGTTAGAATGACGACGCAGGACCCCAACTTAAAAATTTAGCATCAACCGGTACAGTCGTAAATTATGAGATTGATCAAGTGTGGTATGTCTTCTATGTATACTACTCAGTTTAATACCGTATATGGCAGCTATCCGGAAAAATAGTTTGGAGAAAGAGAGAGAGAGAGAAAGATAGGACAAAGAAGTAAATTGTTTGGAGAGAAGGCCTGTAGGTGGGGTGGCAGGCTGGGGGGAAGGAGGTTTCGCTGGAAGAGCCAGAGGAGTGCCCCCTGGGCTAGCATGTGTGGTGGTGATAACAGCCGGGTGTAGTTAGAATGACGACGCAGGACCCCAACTTAAAAATTTAGCATCAACGGGTACAGTCGTAAATTATGAGATTCATCAAGTGTGGTATGTCTTCTATGTATACTACTCAGTTTAATATCTTATATGGCAGCTATCTGGAAAAATAGTTTGGAGAGAGAGAGAGAGAAAGATAGGACAAAGAAGTAAATTGTTTGGAGAGAAGGCCTGTAGGTGGGGTGGCAGGCTGGGGGGAAGGAGGTTTCGTTGGAAGAGCCAGAGGAGTGCCCCTGGGCTAGCGTGTGTGGTGGTGACAACAGCCGGAATGCATTTGGAAATACTCTAGCATCAGCCGGTGCAGTATCGATTCTTCTCAGTTTAATACCGTATACGTCCCCTATCTTGGGACCTTATATTTTATGGATTTTTCGACCACGGAAAATGGAAAAGGAGCTTGCTTTGGCCAGGGGAGTGTCTTTCCCACTGCA